>JABYQR010000248.1:0-71183 GCA_022592445.1 Cytidiella melzeri | reverse complement strand
CTTAATCTATAGCCAGACGCCCGTAGATAAGTCCGAGAAGTCGAGACACGTGGGGGGTGATCTACACCCAATAGGGCGAAATGGACCAAACGTCAGACCTACCTCAAAGTTAGTCTCGTACCCAGACCTCTCGGGGCCAGTCACTGCGTTCCTAAAAGGCAGATGCGCGCGTGTGCTGTTTTGGGAAGAAAATGGCAAATCAAAAAAGCACGCGCGGGCCCCGAGGGTCTGGTGCATTTTGTATAGATTGGGTGTAGATCATTTGCACGTGATGGATTTCTGCGCAAATGATTGGGCGTTTACAATTATTGGCTCTGTACGCTACTCCATAGTACGACGTGAATTGCACACTCCTTGCTTGTCCCTCCCTCTTGAACTTTTTGCGTGAGAATATTTCGATCTTTTGCTGGTTTAAATATAGGAGTATTCATATTGGTATTCTAACACATTTTAAGACTAAGACAAGGGGAATGAGAGATAAACGAGAACGAGAGGATGCAAGCGGAGGTCGCATGCAGTAGTAATATTGAAAGCGCCCACTCGCGGACGCGAGAATGAACGTGATGGGATGTCACAGGCTGTGACTTGAGCCGAAAGTGAGCATAGCTTACCATCCCTCGGTCATATTACTTAGTCAGAATTTCTACAGGCAGAAATAGCGCATAGGAATGTGTTTCTGCAATGTTGATGTGGGTAGCGCAAGAATTGATCAAATTATTTCGTTTACACCTCGCAACTGAGGGCGCTTCAATGTGTGACCTACCGTGACGCAGTCGAAACTTGGAGTCGCTCTGTCCTTCGATGCGGTCATGTGCGAATGATCTACACCCAATCACTACGAAGTTCACCAGACGTTCGGGGAGCGACTTCCTTTTTTTTCTCGCCATCCCCTGTCCCAATCGGATTCCCAAAAACGTCTGGGTACGAGACTATGTCTCCCCTAGTCTCGTACCCAGACCTCTCGGGGCCAGTCACTGCGTTCCTAAAAAGGCAGATGCGCGCGTGTGCTGTTTTGGGAAGAAAATGGCAATCAAAAAGCACGCGCGGGCCCGAGGGTCTGTGCATTTCGTAGTGATCGGGTGTAGATCAATCGCACGTGACTCGCTGGACAGTTTTCTTGTGTCGATAATGGGCATCTACCATTGTATGGCTCTGCGCTGTCACTACGCCTCGAATTGTACTTCCCGTCTGTCCCTCTTCGAATCTCAGCGCAATCGTTACCCAGGCTACAGGAGCCCACATGCCACACCAAACGACCCGGAACTGACGACGAGGACAAACGCTACGATGGAGAGCCCGTAGACGACCTTGACGGACCTCGAATCGGCACTGTCTGCGGTGCTCGTGGCATTCTTGGACGGACCGAATCACTGCGCAAGTACCTCAAGACGGTATCTCACCGCGATATTGCTGCAAAAATGGGAAGATCATTGACTACATGGCTGACGAGGGGATGAATCTCCCAAACTTCCTGTACTATCTGAGCTGGAACCTCGATGTCGACGCCGACGACGCACGATAAGGTACGCTCGTACTTCACTAATGCATACCGACATGCTGGCTTCGATTCTCGAGAAGTGGTACTGGCCCCCGCGCAAACACGGCGAGGCCATTCGCACCAAGGCTGCCCGAACAACGATGGAACGCTGGGCCGAGGAGAACGTTTGCATGCGCATGAACCGCGAGATGCGGCTCCTTAAGCCGCTAGTGCTATCTCCTCCTGAAGAGCTTCAGACGAAAGTCTGCTCAACATAAGCTCAACGGTCTCACCGCGGATACCAGAGGGTCGCTTCTGTGACCTGGAGCTTACTGCATGCGGCGTCGTCGACGCCTCTGCAGCTGCAACGCAATACCTACAATATCATGCACCGGTAAGCATATTTTCTGCTACTAGAGCTCGTATGCTTACGATTGGTAGTCCATTGTAGCTATCATTAGTATGCTGTCCTTCGACCGGTCGTATCACAGATGTAAATCCTAAAATTTATGTTAATTTATTTTACGTCGTGCAGACTGTCTGCAAAGGCGAACGATACTACGTATATGCTCGGCGTGATGATGAGTCATGAGTGGAAGTACATTGGGCTTGAGAAGCTGGCACAGGCAAACGCGACAAGATGCATCGAGACCTCCATGAGCTTGAGAAGGAGTTCACCGCCTTCTGCAGTTTGAGTGAATAGCGTGAAAACTGACCGAAGTGTTATTCGTTTACACTTCGCACTCCTGGCACTTAAGCCTGTGACCTACTGTGACTCAGCCGAAACTTGGAGTAGCTCTGTCTTCGATTCGGTCATGTGCGATTGATCTACACCCAACCACTACGAAGTTCACCAGACGTTGGGGGAGCGAGCTGTCTTTTTTTCTCGCCATCCCCTGTCCCAATCGGGATTCCCAAAACGTCTGGGTACGAGACTATGTCTCCCCTGACGTCCGGGAAAGAGACTATCCTCCCACCTCCCGCCAGCTCCCGCAGTGATGCGAACACCTAATCCTAGCCGTCTCAGGCCTGGCAGGACTTGACCGCAATCCACTGGAGTTTCCTCGAGCCCAGGCTCTTTCCTTTCGTTTGCATTTGTTTCACCAAGTGCTTCAGCGGCTGATGTGCATCGTCTCCTTAAAACGTCTCGAATTGGGAACCTCCTGCAGAGCCCCCCGCATCAAACAGATAAAACTCGAAACTCACATCAAGCGGCCCCTGGACGTCAGACAAAGATCCTGAGGCACGAAGGTTGAACATTGAACGTTGAACGCCCATCTACTCTGCCTCGGTGAGACTACCCTGGAGTCTGGACCAATAAATGCGATGCAACTCCGAGTCGTTGCTGTCCGGACAGCGTAAGCCCAATTGAAAGAGAAAGCGCCCAAAGACTAGAATTGTGTCTACATTACTCAACTTTGTTCTGATCGACATCTAGTACATAGGAAATATAGCATCTGTTCCTGAAGCGACGAAGATAAGTGGGCACCTATTTGATGCATCATCGTTCTTGATCTCAAACATGCACCCTAGGCAGTGTGCAACACACCGTCTCCGTGCCCCTGCTCAGCTGCCGTGCTCGTTTCATGGTGCTGTGGACGGTAAGAAGCTGAGCAGTGTCTCATGCTTCACCATAAATACCGCTGAGCCAGCACTTCCGCCCCCAGCTCTGCGAGTTCCTTCTCTTCTAAGAATCTACCTTTCTTTCTTCGTTCCAGCCAACTCACGCAATCTAGCACTGGTTGGTGCGTATCGTCACTTCTGTGTCATTCTAAACACTCCTTCTGACACGTCCTGTAGCTTCATTGTCTCTCATATCTCACTCTTGTTTTGCAACGTCCACACTCAAATCAATAACGTCTCATACCTTGCTATCCCTTGGTTATCCTTCATCATGCGCTCTACCACCATCGCTCTCGCGTTACTTGCTACTATTGGTACTACTTTATCTGCACCCATCCCCTCTCGTGCCGCCGCCCCTTCAACCGTGGCTGCTTTTCGGAACGATGTTGACGATAGCGCCGCCCTGTCAGCTACGGGAATGCCCCTGCCACGCATGTACGGTGGCAAAACGCCGTGAGTCGACTCTGCTAACCAATCTTGCATGCAATATTCAGTCTGCTTTCTGCACCAGCGCACCAACATCACATCGCAAAAGAGAGCAGGGTATCAGCACATTGGAAAAAGTCGGCATCGTTGTTAATGGTGGTATGACCGCTATGATAGCCGTTCCGGTAGTTAAGGAAGCAGGGTGAGCCGATTTTGTTCACCAATGATTTGCGTAATATTCAGTCTGCTCTTCGCAGGGAATGGGTCCGTAAGGAGGTGACAGGCGAAAATCCTGAAGCTCTAGCGTAAGTCGACTTAAATCGATGTTGCCACGTGATGTTAAAGTTTTATCTCTGTGCAGCGGCAGCAGCAGTCACGGAAGCGACGAAAGCGGAGGCAGCGGCAGCAGCAGCAGCAGCAGTCATGGCAATGGAAATGACGAAAGCGGCGGCGGTAGAAGCAGTCACGGAGATGACGAAAGCGGCGGCGGCAGCAGTGGCGGCAGTCACGGCAGTGGCAGTGGCGGCGGCAGCAGCAGTGGTGGCAGTGGCGGCGGCAGCAGTGGCGGCAGTGGCGGCGGCAGCAGTGGCGGCAGTCACGGCAGTGGCAGTGGCGGCGGCAGCAGCAGTGGTGGCAGTGGCGGCGGCAGCAGTGGCGGCAGTGACGGCGGCAGCAGTGGCGGCAGTGACGGCAGCGTGGGTCGTCGCGATGAATCCACCGAGAGCTTGGCCAACTTGATCCATGCAATACACTCCCGCTGAGCAGTCTTCCGCCTATTGGAACTGCCAGGGCAGACTCGGAGGACCAGATTGACCCTCTCGTTAAGATGTTCGCGCGCTTCTTTGATTCTGAGGCTCTCAGCATCAACAATCTCGATTGAAGGAGAGGCCAACATGGTGATACGCGATATGATGCTTGTTCTGTATGCGTGATGTAATTCATGAGTGATAATCCAAAGTTGCATCTTCAGGCACCTTTGCTTGACTGATCCTCAGTGTTTGAAAGGTATGAGTGCAGGGGATGGCTGAAGAGTCAATCACTGTAGTAGTAAGTGTCTTATTCTTCTTCTGCTCACTAGGAGTGGTATATATACCTGTCTGTAGCTAAATTACTAATGCTACAGTAAGGTCGTATGAGTAAGGATTGGTAATGCACAATTTTGCTTGCTAATACTACAGTTTCATATAGGCAACGGTGTGTTATAAGACTATATATTATAATGTAGTTCCCCATGCCTTGTTTCAAGGTTGTTTCAAGGTAGCAGAGTTCCCACAGTCTTGAGAAGGAAATCATGCAGCCATATACAGTAATTGTAGTGGTAATCATCATATAAGCTGAGATGTACAGATATGGGTTATGTAGACTAAGTAGCACATAGCACTATAGAAGAACTGCACATATATGTACGCCTGTGTTCTAGTAGCATAGGAGATGACATGGAAAGCATGTAGTACAACTCCAGAGGACACCTAAAGTGTACGTTGGAGGCCAAGTACTAGCATGAGTCATTTACTCAATATGTACGTAACAAAGTGGAAGTTGTGTGTGAGGGGTAGAGGCTGTTAAGCTTCAAAGATGAGTCTTATTATTATTGCTGCTTCAGCAGCTCTGCTTATATACATGTCTGTATCTACTTATGTAAGTGACCACCATACATGTCTACTTCAGCTGTTCTACTGTATTACTGAGTGCATGACTCAGTGTACCTTGATGTAACTACACACAAGGTTGAATGATGGTCTAGGCCGTGCGGTCGCTGTCAAGCACAATGGCAGACAGATGATGGATTGATAGAAGGAATATTGATACAAAGTGGATAGACTGAGGTTCTAGCCCCATGTCTATTGGCTATTTATTCATGTTGGCCCAACTACTTCTGGACCAGTCTGACGTACTGGTAACCAATCATAGGAATGGAAAGAAAGAACAATAGACAGAGAACAATAGCTACTTCGGCAAGCCAGTAGGGAAAAGACTGTCAATGCATGGGAACAAGCAGCAATAGAAAGATAGACCATGAGCCAAGGAACAATAGAAAAGGGGCTGAGCCCAAAACAGGGGATAGACGGGGTTGGACCCAATGGAACGGTAACAGAGGTATGGAAAGGCTGAGGGTGGAACCAAGGCAACAGTAATCAATTGGAGTTATGTCCAAGGTTTGAATGGAAACAAGAAGGGAACTGATGACGTAATAGTCTGTGTTGAACAGAGGCAATGAGGATCATGGAACAAGGGAGGAGAGGCGAGCTGGATGATCAAGGCAAATGTAAAGTAGACAACTAGTCAACAGGATGATCAAAGAAGTGAAGAAAACTGATAGGGTGTGATGACTGTTTGTAACATTACCTCCCCTTTAAGACTCATTGTCTGCAAGTGTTGCATTGTCATCACTGATTGGAGTCAAAGATGAAGGAGGAGACTCTGGCGTAGTGTCGTTGTCTTTGACAAGGGCAGGCACAGCCCTTAGCCTTGTCAATGGCGGGTTGGAAGGCGTAGGAGCTGATGGTATAGGAGGCGGTGTGGGAGTAGGTGGTGTCATGCGATGTTGTTGACAAGGACATTCAACCTGTGGCACATTCTCTGTCCTGGAACAAACAAGAGAAGGGCGTGGGATGCAGTGGTAATGAGTGTTTGCCTGGGCATTGATAGATTGTCAGGAACACAACCCAACTCTATGAAGAGCGAGGGAGTGACGACAAGGGGGGGGAGGAACGACGAGCGAAATCGCGTAGACAATGACGACAGGAATATAGGTGATGAGGAGGAGTGGAGACACGACGACGAGGGATCAGCTGACAATGAGCTAAAGACCAGGTTATATTAGTACTGTGAAGGACTAGGTACAAGGTGGACGTCACCTAAAGACCAGGAGGTAGAATCTGAGGTCTTTAGGGAGCTACAGGGTAGGTTTATATACATCTCAGACAAGGACCCCTGGTACTGGGTCTGTACTCCTAACACTGCCGTGGGAACGTATGGTGTGCTATGGTGCGATGTTCTACAATGTTCCAGCACCTTCTATGATCATGTGACCGGTCTGTCACATGCACTTGAAAAGTGTGCATGGTCGTGACATTACCCCCCTCCTAAAGGCCTTTTCTCCGGAAGGCAGGAGTTGAGTCTTTTCCGTCTTCCCACAAGGATACGCGTCGTAGAGTTTCGGAAGGTAGTTCCTCAAAATTCTCGTTGATTGGTCAAAAATTCATCGCCAAGAATAGAGATGCAGCGATTGGTTGTGGAGCTCCTGGGTGCCGTCTGTGGAAGTCTTTAACTGCTTCATCAGCATGAGTAACGTTGGTTGCGGGTTCCCAGGAGTTTTCTGAATCTGGGTATCCTTTCCACTTGACGCGATACTGGAATTCCTTCTTTCGACCAAAGATCCTTGAATCAAGAATCTGTTCTACCTCGTACTCCTCTTCTTCGTCTACCACAATTGGTTCAGGTTCAGGAAATTCCCGATTAGGGACCAAACTTGCCGTCTTGGCTGGTCGCAACCTATCCACATGGAACACTGGGTGGCACTTGTCCCGGATAGTAAGCTTAACCCGGTAGTTCAAATCCCCAATCTTTTCTAAGATCTCATAGGGACCATCTCGTTTTGGTGCTAGCTTTGCCACCGGCTGTTCCTTTGGATACTTCTCGCGTTCCACATAAACCTTATCACCAACTTTAAACTGCGGGGCCTTTGTAACTCCGTGATCGTAGAATCGTTTCATGCGTTCCGCCGTGAGCTGTAGTGCAGCTTTAGCGTCTTCTTGGGCTTCTCGGAGTGCTCGAAGGCGTTTGTCTGCTGCGGGAACGTTTGATACTGGATTCAAAGGCACCTGGAATTCCGGTAGATACCCATAGATCAGTTCGAAAGGAGCCTTCCCGGTGGACGAGTGTAGGCGGCTATTAAGCGCAAACTCCGCAATTGGCAACCAGTCCACCCAGTCATCCTGTCTAAAGGAACAGAACACTCGGAGATACTGTTCTATTTCTTGATTCATACGTTCGGTTTTACCATCTGTCTGAGGATGGTACGCAGTGGACATAGACGACTTTACTCCGAGTGCATCGTAGATAGCACGGAGAAACTTGGACGCGAATACCGATCCACGGTCTGAGATCATCTGGCGAGGTACACCATGGAGTCGAAACATGTTTGCAATATAGTCCTGTACGTGTTCGGGAGTTTTCATGCTTTCTCGTGATGGATAGCAATGTACCTGCGCTGTTGTCCAATCAACTACCACTGTGATAGAATCGTATCCTTTACATGGCGGTAACTTGACAATGAAGTCTGTGGTAACGCTTTCCCATGGAGCATTGGGCGGATCTAGTGGATTGAGTGGACCACGTGGTGGGGCGGGGTATGTCTTGGTTCTTTGACAGGTATCACACGTGTCTACATAGTCATTGACAAAGCATGTCATGCTGGGCCACCAGTAGTTCCGAGAGAGTAGTTCCAACGTTTTGTACCTGCCCGGATGTCCAGCGGCGGGTAAGTCGTGATGTCTCCAACTAGTTCCTTTCGGATTTCGTCATCTTTAGGAACATAAACTTTTCCCCGGAACAATAACAGTCCATTCTCAACGTTCCACTCTTCGAGACCCCGGCTAAGAAGGCGAGGTCCGAGTTTCTTGACTTTGGCAAGTGCTTCTGCCACCTTGGTTTCTCGAAGAGAACATTCACGGATACGTTTCAACAGGTCTCTGTCTGGCTGTACACTAGCTTGCCCACGTTGAGAAGCGGCAGCTCGGAAAACCTCAGGCGCTAAGACTACTTGTGACAGATTGTCTTCTTCGTCCTTGACCTCATGTTGGCCCAGCCGGGACTTAGAATCTGACTTTCCCATTGACTTTCCGGGCTTCGGAACGATCTCAAAGTTGAAGCGTGAAAGGAACAATGACCAATGCGCTTGACGACGTGTCAAGTTGCGAGCTATCTTCCAGTACTCAGATTCTTGTGGTCAGAGAAGATAGGGAATTTCTCTGGTAGCCCTTCCAAATAATGACGCCAGTCTTCAAGGGCTTGTACAATTGCCATAAGTTCTGGTCGTAGATCTCATAGTTCCGTTCAGTCTCAGTCATGCCTTCAGATCGATAGGCTACTGGATGCCACGTGCCGTCTTCGGCTTGTTGCTCCAATACCCCTCCCATTGCATATCCGGATGCATCCGTTTCCAAACGTGTGGGTCTATCAAAACTCCACATTGCCAATACTGGGGTTCCACGAATCGTCGGCAAGTTCATCGAACGCTGACTGTTCTTCAGGACCCCATTTCCAAGGGACCTTACCCGTGAGACGGTCTAGGGGTTTACATATCTTCCCAAGTCCCTGATGAACCTTCGGTAGAAGTTTGCAAACCCACGGAATCGGCGGATGTCGGAAATGTTATGCGGTACAGGCCATTCAGCCACTGCCTTTACTTTGACAGGATCCATACGTAACTGATTGTGGCCAATGATGACGCCAAGGTACTCCGTTTCTGATCTCTCAAACTCGCATTTCTCAGGTTTCAAGAATAGGTCATGTTGCCTGAGTCGTCTCAGAACTTCATGTACCACCTCGCGGTGTTCGGATATCTCCTTGGAATAGATAAGGATATCGTCTAAGTAGACCGTGACTTTGCCTTCGGCAATGAGGTCGGCAAAAATATCATTCATCATATTCTGGAACGTAGCCGGAGAGTTTGTCAGTCCGAAGAACATGACGGTTGGTTCGAAAAGTCCACGGTTGGTTACAAACGCTGCCTTGTGTTCATCACCTTCTTTGATGCGGACATTGTTATATCCCCATCTGACATCTAGCTTGGTGAAGAACCTAGCGCCTCGCAGTCTATCCATGAGTTCGGAGATCAACGGCAATGGATACCTGTTTTTGATAGTGACTTCGTTTAGCTTCTGGTAATCCTGACTGGGCGTAATTTCCGTCCTTTTTCTTGACAAAGAAGAAGGGTGACGCCATTGGGGATTTCGACGGTCGAATGTACCCTTTCTCTAGGTTCTCTCGGATAAACTTATCAAGCTCTTCTTGCTCAGGGTGTGACAGCGGGTAAACCTTTGCATGGAATCCTTTTGCCTCCGGAACTAACTCAATTGCATGGTCGTACGATTGTGTTCTGGAAGTCGTTGAGATTCCGTTTCAGAGAAAATGTGAGCATGTTGACGATATTGTTCAGGTACCATCTCCTCAAAGGTTTTGACTGGTTTAACCCGGTTCTCAACCTCAGCTAGTTCACTAGAGTATGTATATCCCGCTAGAGTGAACAGGCGTTCGCCTTCTTGTACCATAGGTGTCGGACGTGTGCGTACAATGCGTCGGGGAGTTCCTTTTCCACCGAGCTGAGTAGTGGCCTGTGCCTGTAACTTCGGCGATTCGGCCTCCTCCAAACTTCCTGAACCTTCCGTGGTTTCCTCAGTGTCTTCTTCGGCATCCTCCGTATCCACCGGCAAGTACGGGAGTTGTTCCACAACTTTCCGTAGTCCCAGAGTTCTCTTCTCCGTTTAGGCTCAGCTGTTCTCTTAGCTGCAACCTCCTTGCCTCATCAACCCGTTGCCTGGGTTTACATGCATCAGGACATCCTTCCATCCTGATGATGCCTTCGTACCAATCAATGGTGGGGTTATGATACCGCAACCAATCGATTCCTATAATTACGTCTTCGGGTCCAATATCAGTGACCGTGAAGATAGTCCTCTCCTCGTGGTCCCCTATCCTCATATTGAGAATGGCAACTTTGTCAATAGCCCCGTCTCGATTTGGGGTTCCGTCTATGTTGTACACCGGAATGGGTTGTTTCAATTTCCGGGTTCTGATACGATGCTCTCGAACAAACCGTTTATGAATGAATAGTGTCGAGGCTCCACTATCAATCATTGCTGCGACTTCTTTAGATCTCCGCACTCCTGAAACTGTGATGGGTACGTGAAAATGTTCGATTCAGAACCAGTCTCTAATACATCAGACGCGAGTATGGAAAATCTATTAGTACATGGTAAACGTGGGGCACGTGCTTGCGCAGCTCGAATCACGGCCCGAATCAAAAACCCTCCTCCAATCTCTTTTTGAGGTCGGCGTTCTCCGCCCTCAACTTCTCCAGTTCTCCTAGTACGGCCTTGAGTGTCACTTCGATACTCCCGACGAGTTTGACGCTTCTTCCTTCTCAGGCTTCTTTTCTTCGGCCCGAGGAGAGGATGTCTCCCCATTGGTAGCGGCTACACGTGGTCCACGAGGTGGTGAGCGTGGGACTGCCGGTTTGGTACACGTGCGTGCGATGTGACTGGGGTCGGTGGTAATCTCTTGACAGTTGTAACACCGCCGACCTTGTTGCATTTTGGAGGCATCGACCTCCATGGGAACCGGACCGTTGGAAGGACGGGGAACCGGAGTAAACCTGGGCTGAGACTGGGTGGGTCTCGACGTAGTTGACGGGGGAACAGACGGAGTTTTCTTTTCCGTCGTCTCCCTGATGCGGGCATATGCGGCTGCCATTTTCAGGGACCTATCAATCCAGCTTTGGTAATTGGCTGGAGGTGCTTCGGCCGTTGCCAGCCGCCCGTAGATGTATTCAGGGAGACCCTTTATGAACCGGATCTCCTTGTCTTTGTCGCTCAACCCGTTGATGCGACCCACATATGACTGGAAGTCAGTGACGTATGTACCGACATCCCGCGCGTTCTTTTCCTTCTTTTCAGCTCCACAGAGCTTCTCCAGTTCACGAATGGCAGTATCCTCGGGCGTTGCATCGCCGAAGTACTTTTTGAGTTCGGTTTTGAACTTAGCCCACGTGTCAAGATTGGCCGGCAAATCACCGTTGTGGTCAGCCATGTGATCTGTAACTGGTATTGCCCATTGGGCAGCTTTCTCCGACAGACGATAGATGGCCGTCAGGACCTTGGTTTTCTCGTCCGTGATACTGGCAGTCACCCAGTAAGCCTCACACTGGGACAGAAAACGCTCCAGGTCACGACCATGTTCGCCCTTGTATCTATCGGGCTTGGAATCATTGTTGTTGACCGTAACCTGCGGTCTGGGCATTGCTTGCGCGACTGCAGCTACAATGGCTGCAACCAGGGCAGGATCAACCGCGGGTGTTGTCATTGCGGTGGGAGTGGGGGAAACGGTTTCAGGGGTAGTGATGGGATCAGGAATAATGAGGATATCGTCTGGTGGAGCCGGTGGGTTTTCCGGTACAACTAAACTGGTATTGACCTCGACTTCTTCAGGAACTCCGACAATCAACGGTATTTGACTGTTATCGCAAGCTACGTATCCACGGTATCGTTGTCCTCCTCTGAAATGACGGGATACTACAAACTTTTGATTTCGATTTGGACACGGCTGTTGTTCGCAGATTTCAATATATGCGTGGTCCTCTTCGTTATCGTAACAGTCCTGAAGATCGTCGGGATCAAAGACGTGGAAATGATTATCGCACTCAATGATTGCTATCTACTACAAAGGGAGTTTCTCAAAATATCCTCCGTCTGCTACGAATGCAACTCGACTCGTGACTTCTGTCAACCTCTTGCGTAATTGTGTGAAGTTGATCTGTCCTACTGACTGTAGACCCCAGTTCAATGCTTTGAGCTGGGCCGGCGTGCGGGTGGAGAGTACTTCCTCCGTATGCTCTGTGAGGTACAGAAGCTTGTCGTTGAGTAGCAAAACTGACTTGACCTGTGAGTCGTTGCGGTCGCGAGTAAGTTCGATGAGGATCTTGAGGCGCTTAGTAGTGGCTTCAATCTTCGGCTTGAGGATACCGACTTGATCCTTGATTGAGAATTTGTGGAAGTCAAGCGTCACAGGTTTTTGCGCGTCCGGTCGAGGGGGTGCAGGTGCCCGAGCGATACGATCCTTGAGAGATGGTTTCTCAATGCGGTCGGAGAGTGTTTGTGCGCGCTCCGTGCGTGCACGTTCCTTAATAGACTCGTTGTCACGAGCAAACTTTTCGTGGTCAAAGGCTGGGAGTCGGGTGCCGAGAGGGTGATAGTGGGGACGACGTGAGACGTAGGAGACGATAGCTTCAAGGTCTTTTTCTGTGTAGAGGCGAGGACGACCTTGCTCACGTAGTTCTCGGCGAGCTTCAAAGAAGGACTCGGGTACACGGCGACGAATGCGTATGTCCTTAGGCACTACAACCACGAAGTAAGATGTAAGATCAAAGGTCCGGGCCAATACAACGTACTGGTAAACCGGGGGGACTAAACTTTTTTAAAACTTTGGGGAAAAGGATGTGTGCGATTGCGCGACGTCCAGGCGAGCGTACAGAGATTCTACCTAATGTCAGGAACACAACCCAACTCTATGAAGAGCGAGGGAGTGACGACAAGGGGGGGAGGAACGACGAGCGAACTCGCGTGGACGATGACGACAGGAGTATAGGTGATGAGGAGGAGTGGAGACACGACGACGAGGGATCAGCCGACAATGAGCTAAAGACCAGGTTATATTAGCACAGTGATGAAACTAGTACAAGGTGAACGTCACCTAAAGACCAGGAGGTAGAATCTGAGGTCTTTAGGGAGCTACAGGATGGGTTTATATACATCTCAGACAAGGACCCCTGGTACCGGGTCTGTACTCCTAACACTGCCGTGGGAACATATGGTGTGCTATGGTGCGATGTTCTACAATGTTCCAGCACCTTCCATGATCATGTGACCAGTCTGTCACATGTACTTTGATCACATGCAGTAGCCATGTACCATCGATAAGATAAGATAAGGAAAATAAAAGGAAAAAAAGAAATAAAAAGGTGTGCATGGTCGTGACACCTTGGAGCTGGGTCATGGGGTCAGGTCATGGGGACAATTGCTATTGGTTGATTATTGAAGTGGCACCACTAGGGCATAGGGCATGCTTAGTAAGGTAGATTACTTCGCTTACTCATGTAGGTAATAGGGGTCTTAGGATAGTACCTGGGGTCCTCCCCTTCATGTATATATACAGGCACTCCTGAGGGCATATCCCCTCAATCTTATCCACTCTGTTGAATCAGGACTACTCAGTACCCACCAGTACTTCGCTCACCACCACTCTTACTCTCTATCTCACCACATCCCCCTCAAGTTAACAACTTATCTGGTGAGTGTCACCTTAACTGTTACAGTGCCCCTAACAAAGCAAGAGACTACGTGCCCCTAACAAAGCAAGAGACGAGAATGTCAGGAGCGCACTTGGTAGTGAGTTTGTATGTGCAGAGGTGAAATGGGGTGTTGCTGAGTTGATGGTAGTGGTGAAGTGTGAAGCTTGAGAATGCACTGGCCTAACAAGCTGTGAAGTGCTAGTAACAAACTCAGTACTTTCTCATCAATTGCATTCATTGTAGTAAGTAAAAGAGTGTTGATTCTTGTATTCCCCATCAAATTTTGTGGCATAGAACAACAGTGTTACATGTCACAACAGCTCAAAGTACTGGCATCTTCAGGAGTTGTAAATACAAGGGACAATGAAGTTCAGAATGCCCAAGCACACGATATGATTACATAAGAACACATGATTTTTCAAAATTTGGCAGAGGCCTCTCTACTACAAAATGAAAACCCCAGACCCTAAGACCCTCTCCTACTAGTGTGGTATTAGGAATGTTTGCAAGGTTTGCAATGGGTTTCAATGGGGTTGCAACCAGGTTGCAACTTGAAAACTAGAGGTGAAATACAAAAAAAATAGAAGCTGGTTGGGCCATCCACAAAATGTGTTGTAAGATCACAAACTGCTTTTTAATTGGAAAAAGCACCCATATAACAAATTTTGAAGGGAGAGTCACAAGTACAGTGTAGTTTTGATACCAAAACAATCATGACTATTTGTATTCCCCAACAAATCATTGTGGCGTAGAACAGCAGTGTTACATGTTGCAACAGCTAAACGCATTGGCATGCATTGAAACAATTCTTCATTCTTCAAAAGTTGAAATAGCAAGCAAAAGGTACAAACAACAGGCGCAACTGTGCACAATCCACAGCTGCCTGATGGTGACTCTTCAAGAGAAAATAGTTTGCGAGTTTAAATCAGTTACTGGTATCTCGCACCTGAGGGCTTGGACCTTCGTTAGCAGCAATCAAGGAGCCTAGTAGCCAAAATAACGCATACGTTCAAATCGACAAATTGTACTCGTACTCGCTGCCAACGCTCTGGGATATCCACAGCACGATAGCAGAGAGCATGATTGCGACGTTCTGGGAGACATTCGCGTAGCCGTAGTAGGTGTACTGTTCTCCATATGCGTGCAGGATGTACTTGAGGATGAGAACAGTCTGCCACACAAGTGTTGGTCAGAACATCTTCGTTATACTGACCCAAAACACATCAAAAGAGAGAGATATACTCACAACGCTACCCGCCATACCACCAGCCATCAAGGCAAATCCAATGAACAAGAACAACCTCGCCCTCCAGACCGCTCGCGAATCACCAAAGCCTTCGTCGCCTCTGACTCGATCCTTATCAATGAGGTTCACAACAAGCATGCCAAGGAGAGAGCATATCCCAGGGACAAAGTCGACGAAGCTAACATGAACGGGAGGGGGCAGCTGAGGCTCGTCGTAAGGGGGATGCGCGTGTGCGGAAAGGATGGCTGCATCAAGGAAAGTCCAGTTCGCCAACGCAAACTACGGTATTGCAAAGATAAGCAATATACGAGTTTAGCCAAGTGTAAGACACTGAATATTGTCGTAGACGTACGAGACCACCCGCCAAGTAAATCCCCATCGTCCGCTTGTGCTTCCCAAGTGTAAAGTTTGGGAATGGGTTGAGGCATACCCTCCTGGGGTCGTAGTTTGAGCGGGGAAGAGACATTCTCAATCGCCTTTAGCGTTATCAGATGGCCTTTCTGACGTGATTCTGGTCAACGCGGTGGACGTCTAGGAAGGAGATGGTGGCAAGTGCTTGCAGTAAGACGGCGGGGCTGTGCACCGAAACGCACCGACCGTGGGAATATGGCTTTTCCTACATAGTGGAGGTAAATGAACTCGCCATATGTTTTGAACTCAAGCTCAGCGATCACCTCACCTATTGTGCCTGTTGTACTTCTTCACTGTCGGAACGGCGTGCATTTATTGTTGATACCTACATCTTCCCTGTGTAACATCATTCAGAACATTGCTATTTCTCATTACAGACGGACATACCCTCAGTCTCTCTCAAGTTACTTGTATACCTTGCAAACATATCTGCACTACACACCTGCTACTCACAAGCAATGCCCAGGGACACCCTCCTAGTCGTTGATTCGCGTTCTGCGCGGCGCGAATTTACACAATGTCAGAAATGTACGTGCGCAGCACATTCTGCATAGCTGCACAACGCCAACTCAACTTTTTCTTTCGAAAACAGGTGGTAAAGACAAAGAGCAATTCAAAATCAAGCTTTCAGTCTGCACAGGCTGTCATATTGCGACGTACTGCGTTCGTCACCTCGGCTTGTCATTTCTTTACTCAATTCTAATCAAGCTACGCGCAATCTCCTCTCCTCCAGAGCTCAACATGCCAAAGGGCCCACTGGCCCACGCACAAACAAATGTGCATGCAACGACGCAAAGGCGAGAAGGCTTGCGCAGACATGGACCGAGCCGCCACGAACCCTCACCCCCTCAACCGCCCCGTTCCCTCCGAAATTGTCTCCGAACTTCGCTCCTTCACCCAAAAATTCAACGCCGCCATCTTCCAAGCCGGCATCAGTTACCTCCACATTCGATCTGACTCTCCAGATCTGTGGCGAGAAACGGTGCTCATGGTCGTCCTGAGACGTCTGCCTGATACCCAGGAACACTCGCGGCCGTGGTCACGATACGCAGTAGACGTGATCATGCCTGTGGAGATGCAGCATGTCGTGGAGAAAATAGCTGGCGGCGATCGCAGCATTTTACAGCGGAAGACGGAGCAGGAAAATCAACATCGGGCGAGGGGATGTACGGGGACAATTACAGCTATGATTGCGACGCCGTGCGAGGCAACAGAACCGCCAAGGTTGATACACAATGTGACTTTTTATGGTTTCGGGCCGCATTCGTTTTCGATGGTCGAAGTTTCGGAGGATTGGCAGGAGGAGTTCAAAGAAAACGTGGAGAAGATGTGTGGTAGGACCGCGAGTACATCGATTTGACTGGTCCTTTCTTGGAGGGTATGATACCGTGTATGGGTTCTTGGAGCACAATGATATTGTCTACTTAACCTGCTTGTAAGTGCTTGTTAATTGAGGGACCAACAAGTTTGGCGGAATCGAGTGCAAGTCATGCTCAAGTCACAAATAGTATTCAGACCATACAACACGCTAGCAAGCACGGTCGTATATTCCACCAAAGCTATTCGCGCAGCACCGAAACTACTTCATTCCGTACCATATCGTTTCCAAAGGTACGTGCAACGCTGCGCTGAATTGTAATGAGCCAGGCTGAGCAGCAGCTTCAGTATTTAACCACAGACGCACCTACATTCACCACCAGCACTTCCAAGACTGGGTATTGTACTGCCAGTACCCAGGGACAGTCGAGAACCCGGGATACGTAAACGTGTCGGACCCAGTCGTGCCTGACGAGCCGCATGGCTTGTTGTACCAGATGCAGTAGACCCCTACCAAGTCATCAGCCACCGCATGACTCAAATGACAATATGGAACAAGCCACGGAAGAGCAAGAGATGAGGATTGAACAAACCTTCTCCAGGACCCCAGGCTTGTAGCCCGGAGAGGCCCAAGGCAGACCAAGGAGTGCAAACGTTCCACTCTGGGGCATAGAGTACGCAGCGGCCGGTGAAGCCTCTGATAACGAGATGATGAGCAAAAATAATCGGTCGAACATGACAACAGTACGTACGCTCCCTCACAAACATAGACGTTGTTATCACGCTTCTGTAGGCCAACAGGAGTAGCCTCGCGGCCGGCGAGCTCGACAGAAGCAGGAGCAGGAACGGGCTCGGGCTCAGCGTTGGGAACAGCCAGGGCTGGGAGCGAGGCAGCGACTAGGGCAATAAGGGTGGTGGAGAACTTCATTGCAGAGATTGAGGAGGAGTGTATTTCGGAAAAGTAGAGAGATGCAGGAGATCGCTCTGAACACTTCGAATCGTCACTGTGCATGGCTTTATACTTCGTGAGAGCGCTCACCTTGTACGCTAGCGACGTGTGTTTGCAAACCTGCTGTCTGACAAGCCAAGCTCGACTCTGTCAAGGTATATTCTCGCCGGCACTCTTGCGGACGGGAAGAATGCAGCTGATCAGCGCTCAGCGGCCGCTCAGACCAGGCAGAGGCACACTCGACAAAATAGACGATGAAATGTGTATTGATGCAGGGATAAATAGGCTAGATTCAATGGGAGGACAAGCGAATTTTGCGGTAAACGCGTAACTGTCAGAAAATTCGTCCACAAAAGGCGGTCGTTAGTACGTACTAGGTATATATGGAGTTGCGCTCAGCGGAGAGGCGTAGCTGCCGATGTCGCACCCGGTGGCCAAGAGTCCCGTTGACCATCTTGCGCTCAACAACGAGACAGAATTCAAGGTTATGCCAAGCATGCGCCCACTGCACCAATATACCAGCAGTATTGTGCAGCTGATTGCCTTGGCACATGCCAAGCTTCCTACATCAGCAAAGGAGGTTAAAGCTGTTTGTCGCTTTGGAGTATATCGTGATAGGGCTGGTAGTACAATGTCCGAAATCTGACCTGGTGAACCTGTCGCTGGTGGCGCAAGGAGTAGGGGTTGGGTGATGCAAATTTTAAAGTATTGTCCGGGCCAGAGCCGGAAAGGAGGCAGCGACCAGGAGCGGTGAATAGCTTTGTTGTAAAGCTGTGATTGAAGAAAATCTTGAAGTAGAAAGAGATACTGCGGATAGAACTTGAACTTTGATACCTGGTACAATTCCCGGTGCGCTAAGAGAGCTGTACTTGCTGTAACTAATTAGGCCTGGCATGTTCATAATATGCCGTGTGGATATCTCGGGGACGGCATAGACAAGGCAGAGCTGAGGAATACGCCGCTGATCAGCGGTCGCCCACTGGCGAGGTGGAGGTGCAGCGTCGACTACGTTTCAGGGCACAAATGCTGGCACAAGTAAGCCATCATTGCCCAAGAGGAGTTGGTTTCTGGGGGGAGGTATCATTCTTAGAGAAGGCGTTCAACAAAAGGTATTGGAAACATACTGGAGAAGATAGCTATCTTCGTTGGAAAAACACTGGTTGCCGATGAGAGACGCTATATGTCGAGGGAGCTCCAGAAGCATTGTGCTCAAAAATCGTGTCTCGAAACGTGTCAAAGTGCCAGCAAAGCCAGCAACACTACTGCTGGTTGCCCTGGCACATGCTGAGCATTCTACGGGGGATATCTGGGGACGGAATGCGACGACGCCTGCTCAGTTTTGAAAGTCGAGTTTGGAGTGTCGTCTCACCAGCTTGTTAATCACTCTTGACCGGGAGCAAGGAATGTAGTAATACTCTCTTCGCAGTTCTGTTGACTACGTCTACTGAGACCTGGGCCACAAAGACATCTACTGTGAGTCACACCTAACTGTTCCTAACAACGCGTCCATAACATCACGAAACGCGTGACGTCACACATTGCACCTTCTACTTGTCTTATAATGGGACCGATAACTTTGGCGGAATCAGTTAAGTCATGCTCAAGCCACACATAGTATTCAAGCCATACAACACGTTAGCTAGCACCGTCGTACATTCCGCGAAACCTCTTCATGCAGAACCGAAACTAAATTTGATTCCGTACCATATCGCTTTCCAAGGTACGTCCAACACTGCGCTAGATTTTGCATTAGCTAATCAGCGGCTACAGCATCTGAACATCAACATACCGTAATTCACCACCAGCACTTCCAAGATTGGGTATTGAACTGCCAATACCCAGGGACCGTCGAAAAGCCGGGATAGGTGAACGTGTCGGACGCAGTCACGTCGGACGAGCCACATGGTTCATTGTACCAAATGCAGTAGACCCCTACAAGTTGAATTATTATCAGCCACCACGTGAATCAAGGAGAAGACGTAGACAATGCCCAAGGAGAGCCAGAGATGAGAGTTTTACAAACCTTCTCCAGGACCCCAGGCCTGTAACCCCGAGAGGCCTAAGGCGGACCAAGGAGCGCAGACGTTCCAATCTGGGTAATAGGTCACGCAGCGGCCAGTGAAGCCTCTGATAACGAGACGGTGAGTATAAAATAGTGAGATAGACCATGACAATACGCACGACCCCTCGCAAACGTAGATATTATTATCACGCTTCTCGAGCTCAGCAGGAGTAGCCTCGCGGCCGGCGAGCTCAACGGAAACAGGAGCAGGAACTGGCTCAGGCTCAGCGGTAGGAACAGCCAAGGCCGGGAGGGAGGCAGCAACTAGGGCAATGAGAGCGGCGGAGAACTTCATCGCAAAGATTGAAGAAGTGTGTCTGTAGGTGAAGTAGAGAGATGCAGGAGATCGCTCTGAGGACTTGAGTCGTGATTGTGCAAGGAATTTATACCTGGTGAGAGCGTTCACCTTGTGCGCTAGCGGAGTGCGTCTGCAGACTGCTGCTCAAAGAGTCCAGCCTGACTCGGCCAAGATAAGAATGCATCTGCTCAGCGCTCAGTGGTTGCTCGTACCAGGCAAAGGTACATTCGACAGAAGAGACGATGGAAAGTATATTGATGCAGGGATGGATGGGCTAGATCCGCTGGTAGGAGAGGCGTATTCTGCGGTAGACGCGTAAGTGTCAGAGTATTCGTTTATCAAAAGTGTCCGCTGGTACTCACGGGGCATATATGAGTGAATGGAGTTGTTCTTGATGGAGAGGCGTAGTTGCCGATGTCGCAAGCCAGATGCGCTGTGGCGAGAGACCCAGCGTCCAATTGACCACCTTGACCGACTAAATTGTGCCAGGCATGCGCTTCTTGCGCCAAAAAGGCCATCAATACGGCTGATCGCCCTGGCACATGCTGAGCTCCCTACATCGGATAAACAGCGAAGGAGGTGGGACTGTTGTCAAGTAACCGCTGGGAGGCAGTGGTCGTTGGCGCGAGGGAGTGGTTCGGGGTTGTGGGTGTTGCAGAGCGGTGGATGACTTTGTTCCATAGTTGACTTTGAAGACATACTTGAAGTCGAGACGGATACAGGAGATCGTTCTGAGGAGTTAAGCCAGGATTTTGCAGACCGTGGCACTTGGTAGGATATGCCTGGTGCGGTACTCATTGTTGAACGAATCAAGCCTTGACATGTTCATGATGTGCTATATGGCTATCCCGGGGACAGCATTGACCAGACAGGCGAGTGCGCAGTTGCCTCACCAGCGCTCAGCGGTTGCTTGGACCAGTCGACAGGGTCGATTGCGTCCCAGGATACAAATAAACAACTCACCGTTATCCAAGAGGGGAATCGATTTCTGCGGTAGACGCGTCAAGTCCTGCAATGAAAGGTACTTGAAACACACCGTAGACAATATATTTGTCTTGGACGACATGGCCGTCGAGGACAAGAGAAACGAAACGCGTGACGTCACACATTGCACCAGCCAACTGGCGTCTGAAAAGTGGCTCAAGGACATCATCTCTTAACTTACTAGCCATAGCTCGACGTGGAGCCCTGCTGACCGATACTACGATGTCGGACTGGCCAAAGAATATAAGACACTCACTGCACTCATGCTCGCCCGCATCCTACTGCAACAGCACCAAAAACACATTTTACGAGCTACGCACATCTCAGCTCGCACACAACTGTCTTCGCAGTTCACCACATCTACTGTTTCCAGAATGTCTTCCCACGAAGGTACAACACTGAAGCAGCAGATCCCAAAGCAGAGACAGGAGCTCCCTGGCCTGCAAAGGGATATGGAGCCCGAGCCTATTGACACCAGCCTCGAGACGGCCTCGGATCCCAAGCCGTACACTGGCGTCGGTAAGCTGAGGGGAAAAAAGGCTTTGATCACTGGTGGAGAGTAAGTCGCACAAGCATTGGCTCCAGCGTTCAGCACCTTCTGCTCACGCGATGTATAGCTCGGGAATCGGACGCGCCGTCGCCATCCTCTTCGCACGCGAAGGTGCAGATGTCACCATCGTCCATCTCCCGGTCGAGCAGCCTGACGGAGACGATACCGTCAAAGCAATCGAGCGCGAAGGCCGGAAAGGACTTTCCATCGCCTTCGACCTCGAGAACTTCAGACAAATCGACCAAGTAATCAAAAAGCACATGGACACTTTCGGCGCCCTCGATATCCTCGTCAATAACGCTTCCAAGCAGGTCATGCAACCTGATTTCTCCAAGATCGATTTAGATTCCGTGGAGAGCGTCTTCAAGAGCAACATCATCCAGATGTTCGCGGTCACAAAGTTTGCGCTACCGCATATGAAGAAGGGCGCGAGCATCATTAACACGACAAGCGTGACTACGTTCAAGGGAAGTCCGGCAATGGTCGATTACACGTCCACGAAGGGCGCCATAGTCGGATTCACGCGAGCTTTGGCTGCCAACCTCACACCGAAAGGAATCGTAAGTAGACAGCCGTGCAAATTCTGGAGCAGTTACTCGCGGACATAAGCTTACCTCGTCAACAGCGTGTGAATGCCGTCGCACCTGGCCCCGTGCACACGCCTCTCCAACCAGCTTCGCGTCCGGCAGAACAGATGGAAGACTTCGGGGAGCATTCTGTACTTGGACGTCCCGGACAGCCGTCTGAGATTGCTCCCACGTACGTCTTCCTGGCCAGCGCAGAGGCTGAGCTCTACTACGGCCAAATCATGCACCCGTACCCGATTGGAGACTCGTAGATTGGAGCGTGTGATGCTAGACAAAGACCACAGGATGAGCCTGCTGTACGCTAGGAACTGGGAGATAGTGGCAAATCGGGCGGATGGCTCTGCTGTGAGGGTAGTTTCCCTCGTCTTGTCTCCGGTGATACGAGTAGTCCTCATGTATAAGCTTGAAGTGTACAAAAATCAGTTGGCATGAAGTGCTTCAGTACTGCAGACAAAGATGGCGATGCAGGCATAGATTAATGTCTTGGTTTAGCAAAGAGAAGTTGTCAAAGCGTCGATACGAGTGGTGGTGAGCATGGAAAAGGACATGGCGAGAGAGGCTCGGGATAGCCACGTGTCGTCGGAGCGCCTGTACAGCGTTTAGACTCAATGATCTCCACGTATTTGTTGCCACACAGGCTTCATAAGCCAGCCCCAGGCGACCTCAACTCTCACCTCTCGTTCTTTTCTTACCATCTCCTTCTGTCTTTTGTTTTCCTAGCCCTAATCGCTGTAGGAGTGCGATGCGGTTCTCACTCGGCTTGTTTGCGACACTCGCTTCACTCGGCAGCGTCTTAGCGTCCAACGTCCTAGAGCTTACACCTGATAATTGGGATCAGCATATTGGTAAGGGACAGCCTGCGCTGGTTGAATTGTGCGTCGTCGTCCTCACAACTTGTGCTGTGATATGTTCTGACATGCATCCCTAGCTTCGCACCGTGGTGTGGACACTGCAAGGTTTGTTTCACCATATCGCAATAAACGTGCTGTGTTCACGAAATGGTGCCTCGATGACCTGAATAGGAACTTGCGCCTAAATACGAAGAGCTTGCTGATGCTTTTGTGCACGCCAAAGACAAGGTCATCATTGCCAAGGTCGACGCTGACGGTGCTGGCAAGCCGCTCGGGAAGCAGTACGGAGTTACTGGGTACCCAAGTACGTTTGTCTTTTCTCTCGTGATATTTAGCAATGTAGATAACACGCTGCATAGCTCTGAAGTGGTTTAATGGTGTGGGCGAGGAGGTTGCCAAGTACGCAGGGAAGCGGGAGGTTGAGGATTTGGCGAAATAGTGCGTTTGCTGGTCTTTGGCTTCATACTGTGCAGCGAGTGCGGAACACGACGTTCAACGTTTGTGCCCGTCTAGTGTCACCGAGCAGTCAGGTGTCAAGTCGAAAATCAAGCCTCCTCCTGCGCCCGCATTCAAGGTTCTCGACTCCCACACGTTCGATCAAGTTGCTCTTGTAAGTTCCTGCTCAAAATCATAGATGTAGTAGACCATCTGATACTTTTTTTCGCCAAGGACCCGTCAAAGGATGTGATTGTCACATTCACTGCTCCCTGGTGCGGCCACTGCAAGAAATTGAAGCCTGTGTACGAGAAGGTCGCTCTGGACTTTATCAACGAGCCCAACGTACGCCGCCGACACAATACACACATATCAACCTGCTGACTGTGTCCACGATTGACAGGTGATTGTGGCGAATGTTGACGCCGACGCTGCTCTCAATAGGCCTCTGGCTGAGAAGTACGGAGTAGGTTCCTTCCCCACCATCAAGTTCTTCGGCAAGAACAGTAAAGGTACCACACTATCATATAACAGTATGAGTTGAGCCACTCATCCCTACTTTTCCAACTCCGCCAGAAGAACCCGAAGACTACGAAGAAGGCCGTACCGAAGAAGACTTTGTCTCCTTCCTCAACAAGCGCTGCGGTACACATCGCTCAGCCGGCGGTCTGCTCGACGAGGCGGCCGGACGTCACCCTGAATTCGACAGCATTGCGTCGCGTTTCGCTGTGGCTGCGGCTGACAAGAGGGACGCGCTCTACCAGGACGCCAAGCTGTTCGCGAGGGCTACTGGAGAGAAGTACAAGTATTATTTGAAGGTGATGGAGAAGTTTTTGAATGGGACGGAGGGATACGTCGAGAAAGAGACCGCGAGGTTGGCGAGCATCATCAGCAAGAAGACACTATCGGCGCAGAAGCTAGATGAGGTGAAGATCAAGGCGAACATTCTCAGCAGCTTTAAGGCTGTCGAGGAGAAGGCTGAGGAGATCGCGGAACAGGCTGCTGAGAAGCTCGAGGCGGTGGTCGGGCGTGACTCTGCCGAATTGTAAACAGCCTACAGTGTCGGATGTCCGCAGCCTAGCTTTGTGTTCTGCGTGTAGTGTTGATTGCTATGTTCTAGTTTCTGAAGTTAAGGCTTTATCATCATTTGGATTTTGATTTGCAAGTCCGAGTCTGGAGTAAGTTGTACACAGTCAGAGTACTGCGAATCAAGTATGGTGTGTTGGGGCGCGAGTTAGCAAGTACGCTGCAGCCAAGTAGTACTGTAAAATAGAGTCTACTACCACTCACATTCTGACCTCACTATTGCAGGCATGGCCGATGTGGCCACTAACAATTACCGCGCCAAAAGGACGGCGCTGCTGTGCCATTTCCCTCGATGTTCAGGTTCAGAAGTTCAGGAAGCTCAGCTCCAGTCAGTTAAGTTAGAATGCTGCTCATGATGTGGCCGTGACTGTCAAAAAATTAAGGAGTTGCATGTTGAATCTGACTCATTGGATCTTACAGTTCCATAATTATAATGTAGTGACCTCTCGTTCTCTCAAAACACAGGGTAGTTGAAAGTGTTCAGACTACCTCAACTTTGGATTGTCTATAACATTCCCTACTGACTTTGTATAGTACTGTAGCTTATTGTCTTCAATGTAGCTACTCCTAGTACGTAGTAGATAACTGACTCGGTGGAAAGAGTTGGTCATGAAAACTATGCACTATGAGGAAGTCTCTGGCTGTTCGTTTTGATCAAATATTCAAGCAACTGCCTCCGGTTATCTGTCTGCTTTTTTTCCGCCGCGCGTAACATTCCCTCAAGCTGTCTTATCCTTACTCTATAAACTTCAGCCTCTCTCCAGCTAACAGAGTTCTTCTTCTTCGATTTCTCGGCAGATGCCTCCTTTTCCTTCAGGTTGACTCTGGCAAAATTGAGTTTTTTCTCGAGCTTCTTGATGACGCTATTCAACCAATGGCCCTTTGCTTGAAGAGCTCGAAGATCTTGGTCAACTGGCGGACGGGGCCGCACTGTGGGCACTGCGCGTACTGTGGGCGGTGTGTGCTTGTACCATTTAACTTCTGAAGCAATGTCAGATGTGCCTTCTCTCTTTCTTGTCCAGTTGAGGTTGTTGGTATGTATTGGATCACGGGTACTGCTGTATGGGATAGCAGATGCAGTTACTGTATGGACTGCTCCAGCAACAACGGTGGCAAGAAAAATGAGAGTGGTGGAGAAATGCATGATGGTTGCAGATGGGAAGGGTGGTTCGGGAAGGGCACAGTAAGATGGCTAACTACGGAAATATTTTTAGTATAGGCAAGTGCAACACAAACAACGAAGTACTGACTAACCTGAAGGAGCAAGATAATCTGGATTTCAGGAGGTATGTTGAATTCCCAAAGGGCAACTGTGCAAGGGTACAGTAAGATGGCTAGCTATAGAAAACATTTCAGCATAGTGACCCATGACAAGTGTTACACAGCCATCAGTGTACTTACCGGCCAGCGCTGAAGCAACACAAAGGGCTTAGAGTGATGGAGGTATGCTGAGGTACAAGGATGGATTCAAGAAGATTTATATATCTTGCAGTTCATATGCAGTGCTGATGAGTCACACAACATGTACGCTGCCAAGGCACATTTGTGTGCTTCAAACAATGATGAAACATGTTTGGTGGTAGTATAGGGATGATACAGTACAATGCCAAGGGAGTATATAGATCTGGCAGTTATGTGCAGCAGTGGTGCTAGAGTATAGAAGATTGTGCGTAAAACACTAAAATTGTCTGTACAAGTCAGTTATGCTATGACACTTCAGTCACAAAGTCTGCAGCTACAGTCCATAAGTTCATGCATGTAAAGGCAGTAAAGATCACAATGGACAAACAGCACTTACATGGCAAAGGTCAATCTTCATGTTTCAAGGAATATTGAAACATGTAATAAAACATGTTTGGGAAACACTTTTCAGTGATACATCATACTGCCAAGAGGCTTGATACAATTTTTCATCCGTGTGCAGTGCTGAACCAGATAATAATGCAATATAATTCTAGAATATCATCAAGTACCCATGAATTACTTTTCTGTGTAGGACCCTTCAAAATACAACTGCCAGTGAACACATTACATCAAGATACAATACTATGCCTGTATCTGTTGGTAATATCATAATCTTAGGCTCCAAGATCCACATGCAACCTGGGACATTGATGCCTCTGTGAGGCTATGTGGGTCTCATGTTTTTTGTTCTCCACTTGTACAGCCCGTTTCCATTGTTCTGCACTGCTCATGCACTCATATACAATTTTCAATGCTGTGTAGCTACCTGAAACATTTGAACTGCCTCTGTTTTGTTGTTGGGTGAGCTCCACACCAGTATGACTCACGCTATGCAGAGATTTGTAGACTATGATGCAGTTAATTGGGTACCTATTCTACAAGTAGCTACATCTTGTGTATCTACCATTTTGCTTCTCTCTATAAGGTTGTTTACCTCATCTTGCCTGTGCCTGCTTGTTGCTCCAATATGGTCAACACTGCTTAAACACCCATACATGTTGCATAGTATTGCAGCTATGCTCTTTGGTCTTTTCCCCCTCCACTTACACAGCCTGTTTCCCATGTTTTGCACTCAGGCTGCTCATATGCCCATACAAGATGTTCAATGCTGGTTAGCTACTGATGTTAGCAAGGCAGGTAAGCAGCAAGTACAATTCCTGAACTTCAATGAAACATGCTGCTGGTAACAGCTTGACTAGGAAATTTGTTGTGAATAGCTTCTTTGTTGATTAATGTTCAGTGAGTTGGTGGTTTGTCTTCACTGGAGCATGCAATCATTCAGGCAAAGAGAAGGACTATTGTCTAAAGTGCAACAACAGGTGTGAGTATAGAAGTAATACAAGGTTGTAGAGTAGAGTGTAGAGATAAAAGTTGTTCTATGCACATCTTCTGCGTAATGGTTGTAAACAATGTTAAATAATCAAGATACAATTTGGGTAAACTGCAGGAGCAGCATTACAAGTGATTATGTTACTGATAGCAAATTGAATCAGTTATGTAGCCTGAAATAGTTACTTACACTAGTAACTTTGTTACTATAATAAACCTCAGTAAACAACTTTGTTCCTGGTAAGAACCTTGCCAAGTAATCTGGTCATGAATATTGACTGTAGTAAGGGTGTTTGCTATTGGTGACACCTTGGTTAAGGAACTTGATCTGGGATTAAGTGACTGTACTATGATTGATCAGTTTGGCTGTGGGAAAAGGAGTGATACATAGATTAATGTAGTCACCAATGGTAGCAAGGGGCTTCATGTATCTTTTCATTAATCTTGTGCAGTGTTCACTGCTGATGCCAGAAATGATTTGAAAAGTGGGGCTTGAGGGTGTCACATTAGATTAACTCCCAGAACATGTTAAATGTATCCTGTTGATGTCTGAACTGCCTCATCCCCATTGAAACTGCCACAGGACAGGCTGTGTTCTGATTGCAACCCCTGCTTAGGGAGAAACTATGTCGGAAATTTTGAGCCGCCCTCACGAGACGCCGGCCTCGGACGCGCATCATTCTGTGATCTCGATGGCATCTCGAGGCCTCCTGCGGAACCGACCGAATCTCTCGAGCATGGCTGAGCATCCGGAGAATCCCGCATCATCTAGATGCCTCAATTGAATCACTCGTCATCTAGATGCCTCAATTGAACCATCTCGTCATCTAGACGCCAACTGATTGCCTACAGATGGTAGATAATAATTAATTTTGAATAACTGCTTGAGTTTCACGACCTCGTTCGCCACGCATCAGTCGCCCTCAGCCCTCTCTACCACAGTCGCCCTCAGCCCTCTCAGCCCTGCCTTATCCACTCTGTCACGCCTTCGCCACCCAAGCTGTCGTCAGCGGTCATCTGCTAATCACAGTTTGTTGAACCTGCCGCCATCTCTTGTTAGCGGATCATCTGCTTCCTGAGATTGCGAGGCTCCTCATTACCGCATCATGCGTACGTTCGACGGCCCACCAACCGCTTCGCTCTAGTGCGCACATTATTGCCGCCGCCGAACCTCTGGATCCCCTCCATTGCATCTCACACTGTGCTATCTCGCCGCCATCCACACATTCTCTTGTTAGCGGATCATCTGCTTCCTGAGATTGCGAGGCTCCTTGTTACCGCATCGTGCGTACGTTGAACGGCCCACCATCCGCTTCGCTTCAGTGCGCACATTCTCGCCGCCGCCGAGCCTCTGGATCCCCTCCATTGCATCTCACACTGTGCTGTCTCGCCGCCATCCTCACATTCTCGTGTTAGCGGATCATCTGCTTCCCAACATTGCGAGCCTCCCCGTTATCGCATTGTACGTACGTTTGACGGCCCACCAACCGCTTCACTTCGGTGCGCACATTCTCGCCGCCGCTGAGCCTCTGGTTCCCCTCCATTGCATCCCTACACTGTGCTGTCTTGCCGCCACTTGAACATTCTTGGTTCTCCGCGTACATTGCTTCATAACAGGCCAACGCGCTCGTGAGTGCATCTGTCTTACAATTGACTGTCTCTGATCTGCCCAAGGAGCATTTGCATAGCTAAAAAGGCCTCCGACGCGCAACACCTCCTGGACCATGTCGACGGCCTCCGAGCTCAAATCCTCAAGATATCATTCGTCACTCCGCAGGACGTGTGAGTACTGCCAGAAGGAGTGGGATAGCAAGGGGTACACACGACATGTGACTGCATGTCAGAAGAAGGCAGAATTGGCTGCCAGGTCTCAGCAATCAAAGGTAGAGGCAGAAATCCAAGACGGACTGAGACGCCATAAGAAATGTGGTGAGTGTGCGTATTTTTCATGCACTGCACCTCAAACGCAGGCTCAGATCTGAGCTATGTTTACAGTTCGCGCGCAGCTCGCATCGGGATCCATGCCTCATAACGAGCAGCCACAGATGTCATATGGTAACTCGTTTGACTCTTCAAGGGTGTCGTATTATGACTCACCCTTGCACTATAAGATCCCGCAGATGTCCCTTTGAACAGTGATGCTGTGAATCCTCTTGATCACGGTGATTTGTCGCCATTCAAAGCAGGCAGTACGGACTTTTGTCTTTGTCTCGTAATCCTCTCATCTCTAATAACTTGTGAATTACCAGAATCTGCTGCACAGCTTGGTCACTGTGACTGGCCGTTGAACAATCCCTCCCAATTTCCCTCTTCATCTGTCAATGGCGATGTGCAGTCCCCTTCCCCCGATTCACAAGCCTCTGCTGAAGTGCAGGTTCCCTTGGCTGAGACACAACACCCCTTAGACTCTATCAACACACACCGTCAACCCTCCATCGACATGCTTCCTCCTCCCATCTCACCCAATGATCAGCCACAACACCCCTCTATCGACGACATCAAAGTTGAGTACCACGCCGGTGCTCAGCGACCAACTGTCGTTTTTGCCTTCGAGGACTTCTGCGAGGAACGCCTGCAACCAGATCCTTCTGTGCTCAATGACAAGCCATGGCATCCATTCAACTCCCGAGAAGATTTTGAGTTTGCAGAACTTGTTCACAAAGCACAAATGAGTCAAGATATGATTAATCGACTGCTCAAACTCATGCAGAAGGTTAACTCTGGTCAATCTGGACTAACATTCAGCACTTATGCGGATGTGCGCCAAGCATGGGAAAAGGCATCATTGTTCTACCCTATGGTAAGCCCAGTGCTGATGGTCTACAAGATGTGCCTGATTCTCACCTGCCTTATACTGCAGTTCACAAAGTCAACAGTATCAGCGGAATACAAAAAGGTCAACTATGAGTTTGATTTGCATCACCGATCTCTATGGGATTGGATTGTTAGCCAGGTTCAAGATCCAAAACTCGCTTCGTCTTTCCACTGGGATGCACAGCGTCAGTACAAATACGATGGAACAAGATGGGTCCGATTCTATGAGCAGCCGTGGACAGGAGACATGTTCTGGGATGAAGCATTGATGTGACATAAATGTGAAGTCAGATATCTTATCAACTGACACTGAAGGAAAACCTCTTGGTATTATTCTATGGGCTGACAAAACAAAGCTGTCAACCTTTGGGACTCAGAAGGGTCATCCCATTGTTGCACGCATAGCCAATTTGGATGAAAAAGTTCGGAATGGCATAGGTGTAGGAGGTGGACGGATTGTTGGCCTCGTTCCAGTGGTACATTTCTTTTGCTTGCTGAACTCTACAGCACCTTGAATATATGTCACAGATTGAGGATGACACTCAAGAGAAGTCAAAAAAGCCCTACATTGACTGGAAGAATGCAATCTACCACGATGCTTTCAGGGTCCTACTTGAGCAGGTTGCTCAACATTCAAGAACAGGTTATCGAGTTAGATGTGGGGACTCTTGTCTCCGCACCTTGTACCCATTCATCCACATAGTTTCTGCAGACTACGAGGAACAGTAAGTATTCATTCTCTTATCATCCAGGCTGTAAAGCAACCTTTGCTGCTGTGCTCCAGATGCTATTTTGCACTTATCCGAGGTCTGCATGGTAATCGACCCTGCCCAATCTGCCTAGTACCCAAAGGAGAGCTTTCGGATCTGTCTTCCAGACACCCAGAACGTAGTGAGGAGCATGTACAAGAGCTAGTGGAGAGAAAGGAAGGGAAGGGAGCAAAGGAAGATAGTTTGAAGCTGCTTGGTTTGCGGGCTGTGAAGGTAAGCATATCAAAGTGTATGCATCATTTGAATTCATTGAATTCATTGACAAACATACCTGCAGAACGCTTTCTGGCCAGTGCTACGTACCAACATATTCAAGTCTTTATCTTTCAATTGTCTTCACGCATATCTACTTGGCCTATTCCTGCATCTTTTGCGGCCCCTCAAGACTATCATTGCTGATTTAGGCCGAAAGGCACAGACTTTTGTTGACCAAAGGTGGGTTGTATATCTCCTCAGCTCATGGGTCTGCTGGTTCTGAATGGGATATGTAGCCTCAATGCAGTACCTTCATGGTCCGGACTTACACGCTTCTCCTCCCTTACCCATCTTGATTTCAATGACAGAAGTAAGTGGGCAGCACTTTCAAAGGTATGGTAATGTTTCAGACTACTTGAAATCAACAACTAACAGTGTTCTTCATTTTATTGCAAGTAGATTCTCATTCAGTGTTGCTTCAGTATCATTCCCGAGCATTCTAGCGGATTTGAGCTACTCAAAGCAATCCGCAAATACCTTGAATGTGATATGTATGTTTCATTTCATGTCCGATGATACACTGGAGGACTATGACAAGACCATACAGCAATTTGGGCAGCGACTAGTGGTAAGCATTGTTTAGGAAGAGTTAAGCTATTATCTGCTAAATACTTAAACCTGCTCAGACATACAGAGAGGCATGTGGGAATAACGATGACGGGAAGGATTGGGATAGCATCATCAAGGTTCACACGCATCTTCACGCCACACGAGACATACGCCTGAAAGGCACCATGATCAATATGGATACCAAGACCTCTGAAAGACTCAACGCCCCTCTCCGTAAGGCATACCTCATGCAGACAAACTTCAAGAACGTAGAAGGACAGGTACGTACACTGACCTGCATTATTGATAATAAGGCTAAAGTCTTGAATTCAGCTTGCACACCTTGACGACCTTTCTATGGTCATCTGCGATGTGCGTGGTGCAGTGGACGCTTGGGACGGGTACATGTCCTCACAGGAGGAGGTCACGGCAGAGTTGAAAAAGGACAGCCCATCACAGTTTGGACATGCGTATCTTGGTGCCCGCTGCCCACCAACAAAGATCTCAACTCTTGCGCTAGACTTTGTAGAGGATGAGGCATTTCATGACTTCCGGAAGAAGATCCAGCGTTGCATTGTCGACCTGAATCGCCGCAGTGTACAAAGTGGTGGGAGCCTTCAAGATGGATTAGACACAGCCCTCAGGTCACGACAGGCAATCAAGGTACACGCCGATGACCAGGTGAATGTCAATGTGTGGTTCAGATACAGACATACCGTGGCTTACTAAATCCTACAAACAGATCAGTGAGCACCGCTATATCCGTGTTGACTATGAGTCGAGGGTCACTTGGAGAAAAGAGACTGATCTCTTACGTTGCTCACCAAGTTTTCATGGTGCCCCGCGCCATGACACCGTCATTGTCAATGTCGGACCTGTTGAGATGTCAGCATTCTGCAAGCTGATACTCCCTTTCACTTACAAGTATGAAGAAACGGTCTACGCCTTGGCACTAGTGCAGATGTGCGAGACTCCATCCGGAATCAGGCAGCCAGCTGATTGTGACCTAGGATTATGCCGGATACGAGAGCAGCCTCGTCGGCGGTCACAAGTCATACCTCTGCGGGCTGTCAGACGAGGTGCACTCATGGTAGCAAATCCACGAAGCCTGGGCGAGCACTTCGTGGTTGATGCATTAGACAGTGACATGTTTTTGCGTTGCATTGAGCTCTTTCCAGATAGAAACATGGCTGCACAGATACAAGCACCTTAAACTGCAGGAGTACATAAAAAGCATTTTGTATTTTACATGTAACAAATATCATGCCGAAGCAACTAGATACACACTAAGGATAGCGAGAGGAGCGTCGAGCATTCCCAGGGCGGGTATTAGCAGCGGCAGCTTCAGACTCAGCTCCTTCCCTCCCCTTCCCCTTTCCCTGGTGTGAACGTGATGCTGCTTTCTTTCGTGCAGGATATGATACCTGAGAGACCAAGCTGTCTCCAGGCCCAACAGGTAAAACAGAGGTGGAGGCTTGCTGAGCCTCTGCTACGGCGCTGAGAGGTACCACTACATCTTTGGGAACAGCCACGGGAGCAGCATACGGTAAAGGGGGTGTCTGTGGCGGTGCTGTCAAGACAGCGTGGTCACTAAAGGCGTACAGAACAAGGTGAGAGGGTGCTTACATATGTCAGCTGGAACACTTGTTGCAAATGCTGCGAGAGCTTGTGCATTGCGGCGAGCTGCAGCGGCAATAGCGGGATCCTTGTCCGAACGCTGCACCGCAGATGCTTCCTGGCCATTGAAGGCAACGGCACCTATAGTTTTTACCAACTGACGCAAGCGAGGTGTCTCCCACTGTTCGTGAAACGTGCGGCGAAGCCAACAGTATTTGCCTTGCCAATCGACCTTGTCCTCTCCAGGATCCGCATTGGGACGAATTGTGGAGGAGAAGTTTTCCCTTCCGACGAACTCCGGCTCACCGGAAACATGGAAACGAAGCTGTGTGGCGGAAATGTCAGAGACTGTCAGTGACAACATGTAAAGACAAGCTGTACCACAGTGAACATCAACGCCAAGTTGCCAGGCATGATACCTTCTCTCTTCATGTCCCAGACCACCCCGTTCGACCTAGAGTGGACCTTGGTGTTGCCATTGAGTACAGAGGATTCTCCGTAAAGTGCCGCTCGAAAGTACTGATATATATATGATAAATGAGATAAGTGTTCAACAAAGAAACAGCAGGAGAACTCACGTAGCCAATTTCTGGGATCCAAAACACATATCGGTCATCCCTGTTTTCAGGATCCATGGAGGATGGGTAGAATACCGGAGGAAGGTGGTCGAACGAATGTCCTCGAAGCTGCTTAAGGTAAGGATGAGCACGGCGTGCTGCTGGGGAGGAAGTATGGGCGCGTGGCTCGTTGGCAAGCCGTGGTATTGCGTATGGGAGGACTTTGCCGGTAACATTCACAATCTTGCACTTCTGGTCCAATGACCGCTTGATGAACTACACGAAAAGCGGAAGGGTCAATACATGCGATTGCACAGTGCGAACATGGGCATACACAAGTTGCCAGCCAGATGTCGGTCTTCCCTATGAGCTTTCGCAGATTCTCGTCATGTGCTTTCACAAAGTCAATGAGCTCCTCTATGAACGCTTTTTCTTGTGATTCCTTAGACGCGTATTGCTTCTTGACATCCATAGGGTCTACTCCCGGTCGCTTGTGCTTCTCAAACCACCGCATCTCTGGCCAAGGGTGCAAGTACAATGCTGCCTTCTTCGCTACTTTCTTGAGCATCGCGGCATGCTGCTTGTGTTCTACTGGGATCAAGCTCTCAATGGACTTGGGGGACTCGCCTGGACCGCTCCGCTTCAATCTTGCATTGACGTCCGCGGTCTCAGCTCGTAGCTCGGCAACAATCTTTCTGAGGTCAGCATTCTCGACCTGCAATGCGGTGCAGACCTGCGATAGAAAAGTTCAGGTCAGACCAACACAGAGCGAGTTTGTGCACAGGATGAATCACCTTCTGATAGTCAGCTATGGTTCCCCTCTCTGAAGGTAGCACAATCGGAGGAGGAAGATCGTCCTCGAGGTCCAAGGTTCGAAGTTGACCACTAAGGTCGTTGTCGCTGCCACTATCGTCCGAGACATCGCTTCCCAAAACACTAGAAGGCATGTCAAGTCAAGAATTGGTGGGAGGCGTGCGTTGACTTGAACTAGCTTACCAGTATATATACCCAAGGGAGGTTGCCTCATGTATCGAAGATAGGATGTGGCTCCCGAGTTCGGCTTTCACTACGCAGCCGAAAGAAGGCGCACTACCAAACAGTTAGCACTGCTCAACAAAGCACGTGGATCGGTGTTTAGAAATGGACTTGGGTCTCAATGCTCTAAACGCAGGGAGGAGAAGCCTCGTGTTGATGAGGTGATATGAAACTATTCTGCGGAACTCACGGTTGGACCGTCGGAAACCATACTGAAGACGTTAGAGGGCAACGACTCTGAACAGCAGATGATCCGCTGTCAAGAGAGTTGATTCAGAGGGTCCAGGTATATCGACAAGGAAGGATTCAGAATCAGTCGAAGAGCTCGTAGTCAAACACCATTCTGAGGACGTCGGAGGGCGGCATTTGGAAGCTCTAAATAGCAGATAATCCGCTATCGGAGAGTCAAAGATATGAGGAGGGCCAGTGGAAGTCAAACAGGTGTCGTCATGAGGGAGAGGTGGTGGCTGTGGGCGTAGTCGTGGCGATGCGAGATCCAGACGTCAATGCAGAATGCAAAGCTTTGGGTGGGTCGAGTGGGCGATGGAGTCTAAGGATTCAGAGGAGGATTCGTGTGATTCGTCACTGACTGTCAATGTTGCCATGCTGAGAAGGTCAAGAGACGACAAGTTATTGACACGACTAATAGCACACAATCCACCGTGGAGACAATCAATGGTACAATGACGGCCGACACCAATCAAGTGCTCGGACACCATACTGAAGACATGAGAGGGCGACGGGCTCTGAACAGCAGATGATCCGCTGTCGAGAGAGTTGGTTCAGAGGGTTTGAATCCAGTCGAACACCATTCTGAGGACGTCAGAGGGCGGCATTTGAAAGCTCTAAATAGCAGATGATCCGCTATCGGAGAGTCAAAGATATGAGGAGGGCAAGGGAAGTCAAAGAGGTGTGGGCATGAGGGAGAGGTGGTGGCTGTATTAGTCGTAGTTGTGGCGGTGATAATAATAGTTGTTGTGATTGTAAGTGATTAACAAGAATATTAATCTAAACATTACAGTGATAAGAAAAATAAGATAACGAAGTCTTAACATTTGTTGATAATACGGACGGGCGTTTAATTTTCCGACTTAGACGTTTTTGATTCTCTCGTTGTGCTGGGCCGTCAACTCATTACCTCCACTCACCCTTGCTTCTCCGCTGCGCTACTTTGCTATCCTTACGAGAGTGTTTCGCCAGCGGTAATCTGCTGTGCTGACCTCTCGACTCAAGTTACTCGCTGTCCGACGAATCGCGTCAGAGGTCGACTATTACTTTTTGAACTGGAGCTTTCCGCACGTCGACACTCCTTGGACACCTCTTTTCAAACGCTGGGCATTGACACTTGGACGTGTTAGTTGGCCAACGTTCTGGTAAGTACTACAGCTCCCATTCCGGCTCACCACTAATGCTTCACAGGTTTTCTCAATCTTCTGTACCACCCTCACAAGAGTCTTTTGCCGGCGGATCATCTGCTGTGCTAGCTCTTTGATTCACGGGACTTTGCTCGCCAGCGGATCATCTGCTGTGCTAGCTCTTTGATTTACGGGGACTTTGCTCGCCAGCGGATCATCTGCTTGCTCAAGTCGTCTCCTCTTGTCTACGCTGTTGACGTTCCGGCGTTCATCTGCCAGAGCATTCCGTCAGTGCGTTCACGCTGCGCTGCGCTTGCAACCTCAATTGCTCAGCCGTCTCAAACCTACGAGCCTTTTGCAGACCCACTTTGCCTCTTTGTGAAGGCCTCGCCATCATTTGAAGACAGTCCGCTGACGTGCTGGTAAGTACACCAACCCACTCAATCATAGCTTCTCACTCATTGCTCTCAAGTTGTCTTCGCTTACTGTGCCCCAGATATATTTGCTCGTCGAGGGCTGTGCAGGCACGAGTTGTAAGTTCACCCAACAGAAATTTCCTGCATGCAAACTAATACTTTCGCAGCGCTGTTATGCCCAGACTTCCTCAGACCCTGGAGAAACCCGCGCTCATGTGGGCTTCGGAAGTAGATATCCCTAACTACCCTGGTCTTTACGTGTCTCCCAACGCGACCACTCTACCGAACTCCGCGCCTGGTAATCTAAAACCATTCTTAGGTCACAGTCGCCTGCCAAACCCTTGGACATGGCTCTTCCCGAGACATGTCAGCCAACAGCACTACTGGACCGCGCTGAGCCCGAAGCAGATGAAATTCGCTGGTCTGCTGGATCCGTTAAATAAGATTGAGCTAGTGGAAGGCCCCAACAACCAGTACAGACTCAAGAATGTGGAAGAGTGGCGTTGCATTGAGATGTTCTTGCGCAGATTGCTCGTCCACATGCATCAATGTTTTCCCCTGTTGGCACGCACGCCCCTCCTCGTCCAGGTCAAAAACGATGTGTTTCCTTGGCCAGAGGTGTACGGCTACAACCACAGCTGGCCTTCCCCAAAGCAAGCCAAACAGTGCCTGAAGACTGTGCGCGCAGTTTTCGTGATCAGCATCGCAAAAGTGATGTTCGCAGGCCATCTTTTACCCAAGCACTGGGTGGAAACGTTGCTCGAGAGGAAAATGATTTCTATAGACGAGGCGAACTCAGTCCTCGACTCTACCATCTGTCGAGTCGCCGACCATGCCACATCAACGCCTGTTGAGAGATTGGGACTCATCGTTGACCTCACCGTCACTCCCTGGGGCTCGTCTTTCGAACATGTCGAGGACATGATTACCAGGTTCTCCTTGCCTGTCTGGCTGTATTTTGGGCGCCGATGATACGCCCGGAAATCGGCTAGGCGCGGAGACCCGGCAGCAGCCCGCCATTTGCGCGGCCCGCGTCATCCTGAGCGGCAAGTCCCTCCACTTTCCCAGCGTCACGGGCACGAGGAGTCCGCCGAGGATCCAAGGACTTGACAAGGAGCAGCAACGCGCCGGAAACATCCGAGGGCGAGGAATTGCACCAAACTCTGACTCACAGACACGCCCCTTTTGCATCGGAGCATGGGCCGGCCAGCCACCAAGAGTTTTGGACGCGGGTTGGACCAACGGTAGAAGAAACTTGACGCGCGAACCCCGTTTCAGGAAGACTCCTATCACGCCACGCTGTGCAACTCTTGGACGGCGCCTCATCACCTGCTCGCGACGGTTGGCGCCTCTTCAGCGCAAGGGCGCGCGCTGCTACTCCGCGTCGACCAACGCTGTGTCCCGCCGGGCGTCGACTTGCTGGGCATTTTGCCTCTGCAGACGGAAGTATTCTGCCACCCCGTTTCCTCGCTCTCGCGTTTGGGTTTAGGACATAGAAGGAAAGGTTTAGGAGAGGGCCAGTAGGGTATATAAAAAGGTGTTGCTTGTACTGCGTAGAAGGCAATCAATCCCCACCCCAGTTTCCAGAGTTCACTTTACGCTTTGCGTTTGCGTTGAGGGAGTCTCGTCGCGCCCATAGCTATAGCTTCTTCTGCATTGACTCATTGCGACCTCTTCCACGTTTATGTCCGCTGCGTCTAACAACGACAACCTGCCTCGAGTCTGCCGTTACTGTCCCACTGTTCCCCACTTACCCAACGGTCGCTGCCCTTACCGCCCGCGCCCACGCGAGGTTCTACGCCGTTATCCCATCATCCCCGCGCCCACGCCACCGCCAGAACCCTCAGCAGCGCCTACGGTCTCCCCTGAGAGATCAACTCCTAAATCATCCTTGCCAGCGTCGTCCGTCGCCTCCGTCGCGGACTCGCTTGATAACTGCTCCTATTGCGACACTCAGAGCAACCACCCAATTCCCCTACGTACAGGACCTTTCGTCCCGCTCGACTGCAATCGCCCGCATGCGCTGCACCCAGATTGCTGGCTATCTCCAGACCTTGAAGGCAAGGATCACGAGTGCGAAGTAGTGCAGTTCAATCTTACCAGCTCTACCAACGTCGTCGTTGGCCACGCATTCGCCTGTAATACACATCGCCGCTCGGGAGGTGTTGTTCTACACTACCGCCCCCGCGCGCAGTCTGTTGAGTCCAATTGACGGCGATCTCACATAGCCTTCCGCTGCAACCCGCGCACCATTAGTTTATCTTTCTCTTACGTTTCCTTTCGGCTTCGTTATACTGCGTTTGCTTTTTAACTGCGTTATTTTACTGCGTTACTGCGTTGCGTTTCACCTTCACTGCGTTGAGCTTACTGCGTTCACTTTCACTGTGCCCGCGTTTTACAGCAACTACTTCATCTTCACCAGCGACCGCGTTTTGTGTTCGAGATTCATATTGTGCCTGCGTTTATCTTCTGTGTCCCTCCGCGCGCCGTTTTCCTACAAGTCGCGACATCTCCCGCGCGTTCTCTTTGAGCCGCGTCATAACTCCTTTGCTTCCACCGCGCCGACTTGCCCTTTTTCCCGCGATACGCGTGGTAGTTGCCCGTCTAGCTCCCTTCATATAAACTATATCACAAAAACCTTGTCGCTCTTTTAGCACAGGTAAAACTAGGACTCTTAGACCACCTCGCATTACTTTAACACTTCCGCGCTTCCACACCTTTACACTTCTATTGCCACTTCGTGGTTGGTTGTGTAGTCTTTAAGGTTGTTCTTAGTTTGAAGCGTGACTCAGTGTCTCACCGACCAGCAATCTCTTCGCATCCTTGGTCAAGAGAATATCTGCCTTCGGCAGCTGAGGTGCAAGCATCTTGCGCAGGGCCTGCTGCACGTTTGGACGACTTGGTTGAGGGACTCAAAGCCCCTCCCTCTACTGAAGACCTTGAGGCATGGTCCGGCCGTCAGGGGGGGTTCGCAAACTCTATCCCGTCATCTTTGGAATGGGGTGGTCTGACATCAGGCAATCCCGGCGCGCCTCCATCCGCCTTGCCACCAGTCACCACTGTGTCGCGCCCTCTTGGCCCTCCTCTCGTCTCTACCCTCAGGCGAGATCCAACCACAGATCAGGCTCCGGGTGAGACACCTGAGCAATTCTTTGCGAGGGTGGATTAACGCAATGCTGAAAGGCGTGCCAAGATGAGTCATCGTGAGCAGGCTCAGGTGGAAGCAAGGGAGACGTTACACGCTGCTCTCGAGCTCCCGAATGCCAGCCACCGTTGCCGGGTATTTGTGTGGTCACTAGACCACAGCGGTTGCTACATCAGAACCTACGTTGGCCGCAACAAGTGGAGAGATGCATGGGCCAACTCTTCCCGCTTGCAGCGCAGGTATGATCCTGTGCGCAACAAATTCGATATCTATGAAGGACTCGACCCATCCGCATTGACCGAGAACGAGGAATTTACGGCAGATTGGGAGGACGAATACGCCACGGCGATAGTCCAGAGTTTCCAAACTCTGAACCCTGCTGTTGCTGACCCTCCGTCATCCAGCGGGCTGCAACTGCCTGCTCGTGACTGCTCACCTCAATATCGCCCTCGCTCCCCTCGACACCGCTCTCATTCTCCTCGACATGGCTCTCATTCTCCTCGACGTCGCTCCCGCACTCCTCAACGTCAATATCGTTCTTCTTGATGTCGCTCTCGCACCCTGCAACACCGCTCTCGTTCCCCTCGGCGCCGCTCTCGCACACCTCAACGCCGCTCTCGCACACCTCAACGCCGCTCTTGTTCCCCTCAACACCGCTCTTGTTTCCCTCAACGCCGCTCTTGTTCGCCTGCACGTAGTCGCTTCCATACCTCCTCTCGCGCACTCCCTTCTCGCCACTCGCAGCATCCTCGGTCTCCACAGCCGAGTGCCTCTACCAGTACAACCGCATCCTCGTCTGCGCCTAGAGCTCGTTCTCCCATAAGCGAGTTACCACAATGTACTGGCATCGGGTTCAACACGGCGCTGACGCTGCGCTATGGCCTCATTGAGTACTCAGAGCAAATGGTTTACAGGGATGTGGGAGCCCTGCTGACAGAAGAAAAGGTCAACAATCTCATGGCAAACCACCAAGAGAAAGTCCTCAAGGAGTATTTGACGCCAATGCAGGACCTGTTTACCTACCTCTCGGAGTCTCCGAGCGCGTTCAAAATGCCTCCACCCATCCTTACCAATCTTGTCCCTGGCAGTGCACCAGGATACCCGTTACATCGTCGGACGGACCTAATCATCGAGGCTGTCTTTGACAAAGAACGTGTTCCTTGGTATTTCATTTCTGCTCGAAATGCACGGGATAACGACATGCCGTTCTCAATTTGCCTGCCTGACCCCGTCACCGTGAACCACCTCCTGCGATATAACGTCAGCTCATCAATGTTTGACGTAACTCGCACCTTGCTTACCTGGGGAGTGCGATTCGATACGTTCTGGCCACTTGAGAACCTGCGGCTGCTCTGGGCGTCGCCCCCAATGCCCATGTTTTTCAGTCAAGTGCCGCTGGGCCTCGGACTCGTGGAGCATGGTTACAGGTTTACACTCGCCGATTATGAGGCTTATGTCGCTAAGCGCGATAGTGTCATCCACAGCTTCCAGGGTCGCACCGCTTTGCAACGAGGTGGTCTACTGTGGCGACTGGCTCGTGACTCGTTTGGAGACTGACACGGAGACAAGGCTCGACGTGACAAACAGGGACACAAAGTGGATGACGACGAAGTGGTGGTGGTAGGCGTGAAGCTCAATACTCTCACCAGCTATAAACCTTATGCAGATGTCTAGCCCAGTAAAGACCAATTTAGTATTCTGACTACCAGCTATGTAGTACAGAGGGGATTTGCTTACCTAGCCCAGTAAAGACCAAGAGGTCGAGATGGGGGCTAGGAGCGTACATGCAGCAGTATATATAGACTTCAGAGACCTGCGCATAGACCATGTTGAGGGCAGGCTTTGCAAGAAGCCGTGTGAACGAAGAACAAAAGAACTACCTAAAGGAGAACAATAGCTATTGTCTAGACCTTGCCAAGAACTCTACCCGTGAGAGAATCTATCTAAAAGGAGACCAACTATTGTATTCCATTCCCACACCTGTGAGAACATCCTTCCATAAAGAGAACAATAAGGAAAGAACAAAAGGAGTCCATGTGGACGTCATTTATGACATCAAACCCTAGCTATGGGCTGAACCATGTGTCTGTAGCCATGTGGTCTTACTTAAGCTAAGTCACATGCCAGTGTGACGTAGTAGCAAGTAATGTGACCGTGTGGAGCGTCTAAGCCACGTGATACGGGCGCTTAATAGACGTGCAAAGGAATTTGTGCAGAGAAGGTTGCAACTGAGCTGCAGCCCGGAGTTTTACAGATAAAAACAAGAGGTAAATTGCGAAAATTAAGGGCTAGTCAGGCCATCCATGACATTACCCCCCTCCTAAAATCAGCGTCCTCGCGAAGCATCACTGTGCTGTGGTGATAGAGGTCTTCTACCCGTCTACAGGGATTCAGCAGAATTGCCCCGATTGTCTAGTCAGAAGGATGCTAGGAAGTTTCTCCCCTTCTGGTGTCGTTGACTCGACGTTACCCGTCAGTGTGATGTTCTTGAGATATCCAGACCGATGTGTTTGCCTTCATCCCAGCTAAGATCGTATGTAGATGGATAGATCGTGCGAAGGAAAGCGGGGTCGGTCTGGGTATTGAATTCCCGAAAGTGCGAGCGGAGATCCGCGAAGAGTGAAGCTTTGATGACCCGGGGCGCTCCGGGGTTTGCTTTGTAGAAGCGTCAATTGCTTCTTGACTATTCTCCAGGTTTTCAACTGGTTCCCAGCTATTGTGTCCGTCTGAATACCCTTCCCATTTGACTAGGAATTGCAATTTCTTCCAACGTCCGTGTAGCCTGCTGTCTAGCACCTTTTCAACGACGTACTGTTCTTCTCCTTCTATGACAATAGGATCAGGAGGTGGAGGTACGTCTTTGCCGTTGTCGTGCCAGGGACTTAGACGGTTGATGTGGAAGACGGGGTGGATTCGGAGATAGCTGGGTAGATCGAGCTTGTAGTCAAGATCGCCGATACGCTCGATGACTTTGTACGGGCCGAGTTGTCGAGGACCAAGCTTAGGGGTAGCCTGGTGGATCTGGACGTTCTTAGCGTTCAGCCAGACCATGTCCCCTACTTGGAAGACTCGTGGAGAGCACTTCTCAGACTCGTAGAGTTGCTTCATCTTTTCTTGCTTAGACGAAGAGCTGCTTCGGTCTCCTTGCGTACTCGAGCCATATTATCAAGGCGCTCATCGAGTGAGGGATATTGCTTTGCTTGCCAACTGGTATAGTGAAGTCGGGGCGATATCCGTAGATGACTTCAAACGGTGTTTGTGAGTTACCCGCATGTACTCGCGAGTTGAGTGCAAACTCAGCCGCTGGCAGATGATCGACCCAGTCGTCTTGTCGTTGCTGACAGAATAGTCGTAGGTACTGTTCGATATCCTGGTTTTTGCGTTCGACTTTGCCATTTCCTTGCGGATGATAGGCGGTCGTAAAACCAGTCTCTATGCCTAGGCGGTGATAGAGCGCACGCATGAAGCGCGCTGCAAACTGGGGTCCTCGGTCAGAGAACACCTTCTTGGGAATGCCGTGAAGTCGGAATACTTCTTTGTAATGTAGATCGGCAATCCCCTCAGCGTTAACCTTAGTGGTGGTGGGATGATGTGCGTTTGATCGGAGTAATGGTCGACATAGACCGCGATCGAATCAAATCCCTTAGAAGGTGGTAGCTGAGTGATGAGATCTACTCCGACGTGTTCCCAAGGTCCAGCCGGAGTTTCCTGAGGCTGTAGTACTGCTTTAGGGTGTGGAGCTGACTTGTAGCATTGGCAGCATCACAACCTAGTCCGTAAGTCTCGACGAAGGCATTCATCTTTGGCCACCAATAGTGTCGTGAGACTAGTTCTATGGTGCCGTGTTTGCCCGGATGACCAGCCGCGGGTGTGTCATGCAAGATTTGACAATTTCGTGACGGAGCTCTTTGTTATTAGGGATATAGAGTTTTCCCTTGTAATAGATGAGTCCGTCACTCTCTTCCCATTCGAGTAAACCGCCGACAAGTTTGCGAGGACCCTTCTTTCGAAGGGTAGCAGAGCTTGTGCGACTTCTGCTTCTTGCTCCGTACATTCTCGGATCTTTGATTTGAGTGGAGAAGCAGTGGCAAGCGCACTGGTAGCGAGGATCCGGAAGTGTTCCGGTTTCAGTACCACCTGATCCTTGTTGTCTTCTTGTCCGTGACAGCGTGAGAGTGAAGACGAGAGAGAGGATCAGCGTGTATCATGGTACTACCGGGCTTGTGTACCAACACGAAGTCGAAGTCAGCCAAAAGTAATGACCAACGTGCTTGACGTCGAGTGAGGTGTTGTGCAGTCTTCCAGTACTGCAGGTTTGCGTGATCTGTCCAGATCTCAAACGGTTCCTTGAGCCCCTCAAGGTAGTGGCGCCAATCTTTGAGAGCCTCGGTGATGGCTAACATCTCCCGATCAAAGATTTCGTAGTTACGCTCTGCTTCAGTCATGGATGCAGACCGGTAGGCAATAGGGTGGTAGAATCCATCTTCCTTTGATTTCTGGGAGATGATTCCACCAGTCACATAGCCCGAGGCATCGACTTCTAGACGTGTAGGGAGTTCAGGGTCCCAGACTGCCAAGATAGGCTTAGTGGTAAAGGCCTTCTTTAGCAGCGTGAAGGCAGTCTCTTGTGCTGGACCCCAGACGAACGGTACATCCTTCTTAGTCAGGTCGTGTAGAGGCCGTGCGTGCTTTGAGAAGTCTTGAATGAAGCGGCGGTAGAAGTTGGCAAACCCGATGAATCCTCTGACTTCTTTGAGGTTCTTGGGTGTGGGCCACGTAGAAACTGCTTGGACTTTGACAGGGTCCATAGCTACTTCGCCGGCGCGAATGATCAACCCGAGGTACTCGATCTCAGATTTCTCAAACTCGCACTTTTCCGGCCGAGTACAGATCGTGCTGCTGAAGTCGCTCGAGGACTTCATGAACAACCTTGCGGTGCTCTGTCAGGTTGTTACTCCAGATCAAGATGTCATCTAGATAGACAGCCACCTTGCCCTCGGCCACGAGGTCGGCGAAGATGTTGTCCATCAGAGCTTGGAAGGTAGCGGGTGAGTTCGTGAGACCAAAGAACATGACTTTAGGTTCAAAGAGTCCTCGGTTGGTAACGAAAGCCGCTTTGTACTCATCTCCTTCTTTGATGCGGACATTGTGATATCCCCAACAAACATCAACTTGGTGAAGATCTTTGCACCCTTGAGCTTGTTGATGATGTCGGTGGCAAGCGGTAGAGGGTAGCGATTCTTTACAGTGATGTTGTGAGTTTCCAGTAGTCCTGAATAAGTCGGAGTTTGTTGTCCTTCTTTTTGATGAAGAAGACTGGAGAAGCCATTGGAGACTTAGAAGGCGTGATGTAACCTTTTGACAGGTTCTCCTGAATGAACTTGTTAAGCTTGGCTTGTTCATTCAGGGGCATGGGGTAAACTTTCGATTTGATGGTCTCCGGAGCGTCTGGTTTGAGATCAATCAATCTCCCAGGGCTGATGCTGGGGTAGCCGATTAGACTCTTCCTCAGAGAAGACTTTAGCGTGTCTGTGGTACTCTGATGGAACGATGTCTTTGAAGGAGCGCTGAGCTTTAGCTTCGTTTGCTTCGGCAGCAAGCTTAGTAGAGTAGGTGAAGCCAGCCATACACCAGACTTTGTCAGTGGTGTCTTGGATAATCCCGGCTTTGACCCACTGTCCACGTTCTTTGCGGTTACCGTCAACCTTCTGGAAAGGTTCATTAGGAGATTCTTCCGAGCCGCTCGGAATAGTCATTTCTCCTTTTTCCCAGTTAACGGTAGGGTTTACGCGTTTGAGCCATGGTAGCCCAAGAATGACGCTTCTGGACCTAAGTCCGTGACAAGAAACTCTGCCTTTTCTGTGTGGTCTCTGACTGTGAGTGTAAGGCGAATGAAGTGCATTAATCCACCAGCTTTATTCTTAGTTCCGTCAATGTTATGCAATGAGATGACCCTTTTGAGCGGGTGCTGAATAATCTTATGCTTCTTGACGAACTGGTGACTGATGAATAAAGCCGTAGCTCCTGAATCGATCATAGCAGGAACGCAAATGCTTCTATTCAGACCTTTAACTAGTACATGTACACGGAAATGAGATGATAACCAATCTAGCAACGATATAGTACACGAGGAGATAGTAGACGACGGGCATGGAGTAGACGTTGTACACGAGGAAGACGAGGCTGAAGACGAGGACGACGAAGGAGGCAGGGACAGGGTATCTGGGGGACTCGCAGCTGCGGCTGTGTCACGAGTCCGCTTCAAAAAACCGCATTGATTTTGGCAGCCATTTCATCCATTTGCTTCTTCTGGATGTCCAGCATGTCCTTGAGCGCAGCAATCTTAGCATCCTTGTTGTTGGACGCGTCTTGCTTGGCTACAGTAGTAGCGGTCGACGAGGTCGACGAGGTTGCAGCGACTTTTTGTCCCTTAGGGACCCTTGAAGCCGTTTCAGGCAAACTGCCCCCCAGTGACCGGTGCCACCACAGTGGTTGCAGACCGGGTCATCGGGGTGCTTCGAGTCCCTCTTCTTTGACTCTCAGATCCACAAACCGAGCAACGCTTGCTCATCTCCTTCTTCCATTTCTGGAAGATCTCCTGTTTGCCCAGACCCGCAAAGAGCGAGTCAAACAAGGCGGAGAAACGGGATGCGTCGATCTCCATTGCATTGGGGTCGCGGAACGCTTGCTGGTGGGACTTGCCATGTCCCAAGGAACTGTCTACCATGACCTTCCCAGTGCTGTTGCGTAGATCGGCCAGCTGAGCATCTACTGCCTTGCACTGGTCCTTCAGTGCATCGTAGGTTGTGGCGCGGGTCTGGAAGTAAGAGACGCGCTGAAGGTATTCCGTACTCAAGCTCGACTTGAGACGGTCGAAAAGGTCCTGCTGGCTCCAGCCAGTGCGAGGGGCCCAGGTCTCGAACTCCGAGATGTGGGCGGCGAATGTCTTGTTACCCTGCTTCATGCCGGTAACCTTAGTCTTGACCTCCATGACCGCGTCAATAGGCTCAAACTTTGCCTTGAAGGCCTCGATAAACGTGTCCCAGTCATTTCCAAATGCTGGTTTGCTATTGGCCAACTCCTCGATGTGAGGGCGAGCCCAGTCGGCAGCGTTGTTCTGCATAAACGACAAGGCGCTGGTGATGAGTTTGTGAGGATCGAAGATCCTCGCGCCATTGTTGTCCACTCGGACCTGGCCTTGCGCGTCTTGCTGGAAGAACACTTTTCCTTGATTTTGCGCCCATACTATGAACGCGTGGCGGAAGAGCCGGGCTTCCGACGAGGTTTTCCCCTTGAAGGAGACTGGTTTCTCGACAATGCTTCTTTCCCGAGAAACGTGGGTAGCAGCGGCAACCGCCGGTGCCTGTGCAGCTGCAAGTGCAGCTACCTGATTGGTAGGGTCTACCATCTTTTGTGTCAGGACGCCTAACATATTTAAGACGTCTTGCTGGCTCAGGTTGGCAACTGGGGCAGCAGGGGCAGCAGGGGCGGCGGGCTGATTGGGATCCATGTCTTGTGATGTAATGAGGCGTAGGTTTTCTTCGTTGGGTGTCTGGTGCTGTCCGGCGTAGTATTCGCTATTGACCGCTTCTGTTGGGTCTGCCTGAGTGTACCGATTTGGGCACAGTTGTTCGTCACACTCGTATAATATGCCTTCGTAGAAGTGGTCGTCTGTGACCGTGCTCGAATCGAAGAAGTGTATATAATTTTCGCAAGACGTGGTGGGCAAAAACTTGTGGACTGTCTAGATCCACTCAAAGTAGCTATCACTATTGACTACGTTAAGTTGTGCTAGAACTCTATCGTAGTTTTTACGAAGCTGCTTGAAGGAAACTTTCCCGATTGCTTTGCAACCCCAGTCTAGGAGCTGCCACTCGCGGTCTGCTGTGATGGGTGCAAGATCGTCAACTCGGTTGAGGAAACGATTGACCTTGTTGACGAGGTGGAGCAGGGCGCGACGGTGGTCGGGGTTGGCGCGGTTCAGGAGTTCTTCAAGCTCTGTGAGAGCTTGCAAGCGAGTGCGAACGGCGGTAAGTTTTGGCCTGAAAATGCCTACGAGATCAACCGGTGATAACTTCTTGAAGTCGATCAACACCGGCTTTGGTGCAGCGGGGGCGGGAGTTGGTGCAGGGAGCTTTGCTAGTCGCTCTGCAAAGGCGAGCTTGTGGGTCTGTTGCTCAGCTAAGGTGCGGTCACGCTCCTCAGCAGCTCGTTCTCCGTATGCTCGTGCGGAGGCGCGAAGTTGTCGGTTTTCCTCGTAAGAGGGGACGGTGAGGGTGATGCCTTTGACAGGCGGCTTCTTGGACACGTACTTCGCGACGGTGACCAGGTCTTTGTCAGACCAGCGATGAGGTTGACCGCTCTTCCGCTTGTCAGCGAGAGCGTCAAGGAAATATGATGGAAGACACCTCTTGAGCTGAGGCTCAGTGGTAGGGAGGGTCTTAGAGAAACGGGGGCGCGTGTCTTTAGGCACTAGACAACGCGTAGGGGGGTGAAAACGGACGACGTAAGCGTAGCTCAACGGTATGAGAAGACCGCAGACGTACTCGTCAAACAGGAATAAACTTTTTTTAAACGGTGGGAATGGGGGAACCCAGGGTTTCACAACGATCTCGACCTAATGACACGGAGACAAGGCTCGACGTGACAAACAGGGACACGAAGTGGATGACGACGAAGTGGTGGTGGTAGGCGTGAAGCTCAATACTCTCACCAGCTATAAACCTTATGCAGATGTCTAGCCCAGTAAAGACCAAGTTAGTATTCTGACTACCAGCTATGTAGTACAGAGGGGATTTGCTTACCTAGCCCAGTAAAGACCAAGAGGTCAAGATGGGGGCTAGGAGCGTACATGCAGCAGTATATATAGACTTCAGAGACCTGCGCATAGACCATGTTGAGGGCAGGCTTTGCAAGAAGCCGTGTGAACGAAGAACAAAAGAACTACCTAAAGGAGAACAATAGTTATTGTCTAGACCTTGCCAAGAACTCTACCCGTGAGAGAATCTATCTATAAGGAGACCAACTATTGTATTCCATTCCCACACCTGTGAGAACATCCTTCCATAAAGAGAACAATAAGGAAAGAACAAAAGGAGTCCATGTGGACGTCATTTATGACATCAAACCCTACACTGCGGGCAAAGGCCGATTTCACATGACGTGAAATGATTGTGAGAGTTATTTGATATGTTAAAAATCCCGTGAATATATAGTTATGTTTGGGGGGTTAGATTAATATACAATCAAAGACATTTTTGTGATTTTTCTACAAATTTTCAAGCCTATCTACTGGCAGCCTTTCCGCGCTCCGAAAATCTGTGTGAATATTGATTTTTCGGGGCAGATTTCCGACCGACCTAAAATTGTAAAAACAATTAGATTTCCCACGTGTGTCGGGTGATGGCAAACATAACGTGGCAAACAACTTTCACGAACTTTTCGGTAGCACGTGCATGCAACGAGGTAGGCCGCCGGAAATTCTACCCGCCCTTTCCTTTTCTTGATTTTTTCATGCCCTTTTCCCACGCCCCGCCGAATCCGTGGAAGGCATCTTTTCCACTTGGTTTTCTGAGCCTTGAAAGGTAACTTTCCTTTCATTTTTCTTTTTGATTTAACTACCACTTAAACAACAGAAATTCCTGCGCCGGAAAAGCCACAGAATTTGTATAGCATTATTTTGTATTCTCAAACATTAAGAAACAATTCCGAGCCCAAAATTGCCTATGGATTATCTGCTGATAGTTAAAATTTAAATGGGTAATCATGCAAATTTCAAGGCGTGTGAAATCGGCGTTTGCCCCTAGTGCTAGCTATGGGCTGAACCATGTGTCTGTAGCCATGTGGTCTTACTTAAGCTAAGTCACATGCCAGTGTGACGTAGTAGCAAGTAATGTGACCGTGTGGAGCGTCTAAGCCACGTGATACGGGCGCTTAATAGACGTGCAAAGGAATTTGTGCAGAGAAGGTTGCAACTGAGCTGCAGCCCGGAGTTTTACAGATAAAAACAAGAGGTAAATTGCGAAAATTAAGGGCTAGTCAGGCCATCCATGACAGAGACGACTCAGAGGTCTACCGCGGTCCAAGTGCGTATCAAACGCACAATAGCCATCAAGTACTAGGTGGTTGGGATTATGTGGATGATGCTCTGTCACGACACCAAGAGGATGTAATATGTGGAGTGTACAGGGTCAAGCCGGGTAAGTGCTCTGCCTGTTGGACAAATACCGCAGCTAATATTAAGTACCTCAGAACGTGCCGAAGAGGGACCCGATCGCACCATGTTCCAGTCGTGGTGGCCAACATCAGCTACATGGTCGCAGTCGGGGATGACTCTTGACTATTGGAGTGCCGGGGACAAACAATTCTTCGTCAAACATCGCAAAAATATACTCAAGGGGGCTGTGCAACCAAAATTCGTTCAAGAGTGGCGCAAAGCCCTGGCGCACAGAAAGACTCAGAAAACCAACATTGTCAACAATGTGTGGTATCTCTCCTCTCGTGCTTTGCCGACTCCTTCGTAGTGTTGTTTTTCCCAACTTCGCCTGTTGCGTACGTGGCTTGAGGCCCTCTTGTTTGTATGATGTATCAGATTTGTGTCATCCATTCAGCTCGCTGCTTCTATCACAACTCCAGTAATATTATAATACTATGATCAGCTTATCGCGAGCAGAGGTTACGGAATGAGGGAAAAATTGTGTCAACGACTTGTTTGCTTACAGCGTGAGTCAAATTCTTCCGTACTGCGACAGTGTCAATGATGCGCAAAAAGGCATGAGATTCGGTGATGTAGCTATCAATAATAAATAAATGCATTTCTCAAACCACTGCCCTTTTTTAACCATCGGACGATATGTCCTCGCTGGGAGGTCAATGTAAGTCACTGTGCAGCAATGGGAGCTTCAATTTCGTCAAGGTCGATGTCAATGGCCTTAAATGCCGCATAGTATTAGTTACATTACAATTCATAAGAAGCATGAAACCGAGATAACAGATATGTATTAGAGTTATTAGTTACCAGTAAGTAACAGTAGTGACCCGTGACTTGAACAAAAATGGACCTGGTCCGTGCGCATGTATGAAAAGTATATAATAAGGTCCTTCTCACAGTGTCGCCCCCAGTAGTACTAGTTTAACCAAATAATAAAATATGGTATACCTCTAATAAGCAGTTTGAGAGATATAACACTTCAGTAAGTCAAAACGTTAACACTCACATTTTATACTATCACTACCATTACAATTTAAACTATCTAATACTGTAACGCATCCAATATCATAATATAATAATAGTGATGCAATAATAAATATACAAGAAACAACCTTAAATTTGGATCAGTAAATGATTAAACAAATATGATAAGATGGTCATAGGGGTCCAATCAGGAGCCGCCTCAGGATTAGACAGCCAGCCTCGCGATGCAATCACGATGTGTCGCATGTGTCTCACAAGGCATTGTGATGTGACCGAAATGGATGCTAAGGCAGCCTCGCGATAGGACGCATGTGTCTCACGAGGCGTCATGACGTGACAGAACCGGATGCTCAGGCGGCCTCGCAATAGGACGCATGTGTCTCATGAGGCGTCGTGACGTGACAGAACCGGATACTCAAGCGGCGTCAGGATTGGTGGCCACTACAGCGCTTGGCCTCGTGATGTGACTCACCTCCCTCGTGAGGGTTTGGTTCACATCAGCATGCCTCGGGAAGGCGCCTCATTCTCGGAGACTCCCGAGGCATCAAGACCCATCGTTTGCCACCCACACCTTTTGCGACATAGTGGCTGTGAAACTTTGGGGAGAAATCATGGAATAATCAGATGCAGTGCTTGCTGCTGATGCAACCACGTCCTGTTGATGTCTGAACTGCCTCACCCCCATGGGAACTGCCACAGGCTGTGTTCTGTTTGTAAGTAGCGTTAGCAAGGACAAGCACAATTCCTGCAGGCTGGATGACATTGTACTCTAGAAGTCAGCTAGGTGAGTAAATTTTCTACTGGTAGCAGATTCACCAAGTAATCTTATTGAGAAAGCTACTTTGATGAGTAATTATGTTACTGGTAGCAAATTGAACAAGTCATATAGCCTGAAATAGTTACAAGTGACTTAGTTACTGGTAATAAACATGCCAAGTAATGTGATAATGACTATTCCATTGATTAGGTGCCTATGCTACTGATGTCAACTTTGATAAGCACCTGATCTGGTATGAAGTAACTATTACAATTGATAAGTTTGGTTGCGGGCAAAGCAAGCATACATTAATATAAGATGGTCAACAATGGTGGCAAGGAACATCATATATCTTCTCATCAATCTTGTGGAGTGTTTACTGCTGATGCAAAAAAAAAAAAAACTCTATACCCAAAAATAAAGAGGCCGGAGATTACAATTCCGGAAGAATGAACTAGATTGGTTCCATCGCAGGCAACTGCTTTGATGTTCCCATGGATGTAACACAACTGTGTTCCAAAGTGTGGGAATTTGATGGGCAATACACTCAATAACAGTTGCTGTATCAGTGAAATGAATCAAATTGATGGGACTACATTAGCTTTGTTACTAGCCCTTCAAAACTTTGGGATAGATCACATTTTCCAATCAAAATACAGGGTTTGATCTTTACAGCTGGAAAATGGAAACATATACGTACAAGTTATACATCATTGGATAGCCTTATGTTTTGCCGCTGGTAACAAAATCTATCAATTTGGAGCAGAATTGACGAGGTGATGGCCAGATTATTGGAAAAGGTTGCTTAGATTCAGATTGAGACTTAGCTGACCCCTTCTGTTACAGACTTGTAAAGCATATATCAGCAGTTTGTTACTCCCATCAATAACATTTATTGGTGTGTGTAATGATCACACAAAGCCTACTTAACATAACAGCCAGGGCCAAAAAATTCAGTTTTCAAACTGGTGACCTCTCTCACCTGCAAGTGTTCTAGTAAACCTGATGACCTGAGAAAGCCTCTTATGTGTTCAAAAAACAAAAAAGAGGCTTTTTCAGGTCAAACATGATAAACAGGCCCAGAAACACTGTGACTTGGTGACTCATTAAGTTATTATGTAGGTTTTGCAATACAGGCATGTTAGTAACAAAGTCAGTTACTACTAACAAAACTACTTATGAGAGTAAGTATTCTGAGCATATTTGTGGTGAAAGATGTTACCAGCAACAGAATTACTTATCAAAATAAGTATTCTGAGCACATTTGTTATGAAAGTTGTTAACGGTAACAAAATTACTTATTGAAGTGAGTATTCCCAACAAGTTACTATAGAAAGTTGATACTAGTAACAAAATCACTTATCAAAGTATGTACTCTAAGCATGTTTGTAATGAAAGTTGTTATCAGTAACAAAAATACTTATTAGAGTAAGTGTTGTGGGCAAAGGAATCACAAAAGCTTTTAGCCTTACAAAAGTTACCAATAAAAGCAAGTATTCATGGCAAATGAGTTATATGAGACATCATAAGCAATTCAATTACTTTCTGAAGTGAGAGTGAGATATTAACTGTGAAAGAAGTAAATGATAAGTCAAGAGCAAAGTCTGGTAACAACAGTAAAATCATAACAGTATGTAACTCACGCAAGACAGCCAAAAGTAATTATTGCAAATAAAATTACTTATCAATGTGAAAGTTCAAAATTACTTATGAAAGTAGGCACTTTGGGCAATTCCAAAAGCTGATATTCATAACAAATCTACTCATTAAAGTAAGTATTCAGGGTAAATTGAAAACAAAATTGGCAGTCACTAACAAGATGACTTATGAAAGCCATGCTTCAAATTATTGAAAAATGAAGTATTTTGGGCATATTAGTAATAAAAGCTGTTATGAGTAACAAAAGCCCTTTCAATAATTGTCGTGGATGGCACGACTAGCCCTTATTTTTTGCAATTTACCTCTTGTTTTTATCTGTAAAACTCCGGGCTACAACCCAGTTGCAATCCTCTTTCCACAAACCCCTTGCACGTCTATTATACACCCGTATCACGTGGCTTAGACACTCTACATGGTCACATTGCTTGCTACTACGTCACACTGGCATGTGACTCAGCTTAAGTAAGACCACATGGCTACAACCACATGGCTCAGCCCATAGCTAGGGTTTGACGTCATAGATATGGTTCACATGGACTCCTTTTGTTCATTCCCTATTTTTCTCTCAATGGAAGAATGTTCTCACAGGTTTGGAAATGGAATACAAAAACTGGCTCCTTTTAGATAGATTCTCTCACAAGTAGAGTTCTTGGCAAAGTCTAGACAATAGCTATTGTTCTCCTTGAGGTAGTTCGATTGTTCTTTGTTCACACGGCTTCTTGCAAAGCCTGCCCTCAACATAGTCTGTGCGCAGGTCCATGAAGTCTATATATACTGCTGCATGTACGCTCCTAGCCCCCCATCTCAACCTCTTGGTCTTTACTGGGCTAGGTAAGCAAACCCCCTCTGTACTACATAGCTGGTAGTCAGAATACTAACTTGGTCTTTACTGGGCTAGATAACTTGAGCAAAGTATGATAGCTGGTGAGAGCATTGTGCTTCATGCCTGCCACCACCTCCTCGTTAATATCCACGTCGTGTCCCTGTTTGTCACGTCAAGCCCCATCTCCATGTCAAAAATGGATTAATTGAAGTAGCTCAGATATGATAATGAGAGGGACATGAGTGAACAAGGGAGGACGCGGATTTTTCCAATCATGTCACAAGTTTACAGCCTTAGGCGCCTATCTAGAGCGCTTATTTTCCGGCTAGGATTGTTACCGGACCTAACCCTAACCCGGGTCACGTGACATCCTGCCTTATTTATCAATAGTCCAGACCCAAACCCTAGACTCAATCTGGAGCGGTTCCAGATCAACCTAGGCTATTGTTCTATTGTTCAACTTCCATTGATAGGGATTCCCCAGGGATTCCCCAGGGATTCCCCCAGTTCCTATTGTTCTATTGTTCCTGATGCTATTGTTCTATTGTCTATTGTTCTAGTCCTATTGTTCTATGTACCCTGGTCCTTGACAGTTACCCTGGTCCCTGATTGTTCTATTGTTACTCCAGCCCCACAGTTACTCCAGTCCCTAGTGTGGGAACTGGTGCACAGACCACCCAGACACAGTATATATAGTACCCCTTACCCTCCCTGGTTCTGCATCTTGACCTCTTCGTCATTTGCACTGCCAGGTGAGTTACTCAATGTAACCTAGTATAAGCATGATATTAACTTCGTCATTTGCACTGCCAGTATCCGGCCTCTGAGCCTGCTTGCCTGCTTATCATCGACTTTGACCTCGTTGTCGTTGTTGGAGATCCACTTCCACTTCCACTCCTCCTCTTCTCCACCCTTGTTTAGGGTCATCAGTATAACAGCAGTCACTCCGCGACATACAGCTAATTCAAAGTACAATTACACAACACAACCTGCCCCTCAAATTCCGTCCAAATATCCCTGCAAATCTCCTCGCGCGTACGTGCAGCTACAGGTTCAGGTAGGAGCTTCTGTGCTGGGCCAGGGGCACACTTCAGCTTGAAGCGCACCATCCAGGAGTCAAGGAAACTGCCTTTGAAAGGAATGCCAGTGCTCCAATTAGGTCAGTTAGAGCCAGCAGGAAACTCGGGATAGATGCCGACGAACGCCATCCAGTACAGCAAAACACCATACAACCACTTGGCATGTGTCCGGTCCAAGACGGTTGTGAGGAGCCAACACTCAACACTGTTGAGGAGCAATTCCCAGGATGCAAACGACTCGCAGTTGAAATGCTTGAGGGTGGTTGCAACCGTAAGCGGGTAGTTGGTCCCCTGTGCTGAACATGTCAGGTGCATGTCGCTCGACGCAAGGCGCAATGTACTTACTGGTGGGAGGGTGACCGCAAGATCATAATTGGCCTCTTTGCCTTTCACCTTTGTGGGGCGCACTGTTGCCGTGAGAAAACCAGCAGCCTCAGAAGGCACTGCAACTATCACTGTGAGGGGCTGTGAGAATGTCAGTTTTCAAGCAAAGTGTGAATATTGTAGAGGGCTTACCACTGAGTCCAATGCGCGCAATAAGCCGTGGATTTTGATCCACAAGGGAACACAACAGAAGTTGTCAACCCCTTTGCCGTGTTGGTGCGGTCCAGCATTGACCATGAAAACGGTTGCCATGGTTGAGGAGAATGGGAGATGTGGAGAGGGCTGGCAACACTGACCAAAACGTTGACAAAGGGGAGAAAGCCAATGCCAAGGGAGTTTGCACGGTCACGTGCGCTTCTCCATCAAGATCAAACAATCTCAAACGCATCGATGGGTTCGTACAGTCCTCTCCTTTCTATACGATGTGTGCACAAAGCTTGAGGAACATCGGAAAAGGTGAGGTTGCTGTCTTGTATTGCACAATCTGACCCAACTTACGTTGTGATTGTGCTACCTTTGCTCATCAGTTAGCATGTCCACAAATACTGATATTCATAACACGTGCCAGCTTGAAAACCTCTATCACCGGACTGGAGTCTGTCACGGAGACGGAGCTCGACGCAGAAACTAGGGACACAACTTGGAAGACGACGACAAGGTGGTGGCAGGCGTGTAGCACAATGCTCCCACCAACTATAGACCTTATTCAGGTAGCTAGCCCAGTAAAGACCAAGTAAGTATTTGTACTACCAGCTATATAGTACAGGAGGGTGTGGCTTACCTAGCCCAGTAAAGAACAAGAGGTTGAGATGGGGGCTAGGAGCGTACATGCAGCAGTATATATAGACTTCATGGACCTGCGCACAGACTATGTTAAGGGCAGGCTTTGCAAGAAGCCGTGTGAACAAAGAACAATCGAACTACCTCAAGGAGAACAATAGCTATTGTCTAGACTTTGCCAAGAACTCTACTTGTGAGAGAATCTATCTAAAAGGAGACCAACTATTGTATTCCATTCCCAAACCTGTGAGAACATCCTTCCATAAAGAGAACAATAGGGAAAGAACAAGAGGAGTCCATGTGAACGGTATCTATGACGTCAAACCCTAGCTATGGGCTGAGCCATGTGGTTGTAGCCATGTGGTCTTACTTAAGCTAAGTCACATGCCAGTGTGACGTAGTACCAAGTAACGTGACCATGTAGAGCATCTAAGCCACGTGATACGTGCGCTGAATAGACGTGCAAAGGAGTTTGTGCAGAGAAGGCTGCAACTGGGTTGCAGCCCGGAGTTTTAAAGATAAAAACAAGAGGTAAATTGCTAAAAATAAGGGCTAGTTGGGCCATCCACGACAGAGTCAAACTCCTGTTGTTTGCAAGCAGGTCTGACTCGTTGTCTTACATGCATCCAACATTGTGGTCCACTGGCAATCACATCGACAAGTACTTCCAGATGCTGTTCAAGAAATCAACTGGCGAGTTTGCGGAAATGTTAAAGTGCTACTTGCTGAGCGGCCTAGAAGGTATGCACGTCGAGCACCACTTCATGATAGTAATATATCTGACTTCTCTTCACAGGTGCAGTGCAGACGGTCCACAGCAACCTTCTAGCATTGAAGCAAAACGTTGCCAAGCTGATCTTTGAGAAACTCTGTAAGGATGCCGCAGTGCCTTTATATCTGCACATAGTGAATCTCACAAGCTCTGCTCAGCACAAATCGCACGCCCGGACAAAGTTTCCTGAATGTATTATGTCAACTTCAACCTCCGTATCACCCAGAAGCTTGTCATCGTCATTGAAAACTAGCCGTTGAAGTTGTTCACGGCTCCAGGCAGCATTGCCTCCCACGTTGCACTCAACGCTCTGTTTCACGCGTGGTAGACCGGGGCTACCCACTTCGGCCGGCTTGCTCCTGCAGAACTCAATGCATGGCAACGTCAGCAAGCTCATGCCGCGGTGGCGTTGCAACAACAGGCAAGCACGTCTGCAGCCCTGCCGCCATCTGCTGGTGATCAATCAGCACCTGTCACAGAGGACGCAGCTCCTCCTGTCCCCCCTGGTTCTTCAGTGGCCTCTCCCGCTATCACACTGTCAACCACAACAGCAACTCCTGCATTGGATATGTTACAGGCCACTGGCATCTTTTCAGTAGGAACAAAGGAGCTTGTCACAAAGAAGCCAAGAAAAGTTCGCTTTGACAAGGGCAAACTTTGTGGCCCCATCAAGAAGATGCACACCACGCGTGGTGCGGCGGATCCAGCAGGCTCGGGTACAGGTCCCAGTGTCAGCTCGGGTGCACATGCATGAACTTGAGCTTTCGTCGTCATTGTAGTTCTTGTTATTGAGATGTTGCTGTTGATCTCGTCTTGCTTTGCAAGTGTCAGTTATTGATGATAGTATACAATCACTGCGCGTTAGACGTGAATATCCATGCACTTCCCAGAATAGATATGACGTGGATAGAGCCTAGAAGAGTTGGAATTTCCATGCTGTATCCATTCACTATTCACGTAGACGCCTGATCAGCAATAATTATAATCGGGCAGTATATTCGGAATTTAATTGATTTTTGGTCACTATGCCATTGCAGACCATGCGCGAGCTGACCATGCATGTACAATATACATTGACCTGTAATACTAATGTACATGTACCTAGTATACGTATACTTGTGAGGATTGTGATGCATGCGCAACATCAAAGTTAACTGTACAGTACGCGTGCGCATGACGACGCATGATGAATGGGATTCGCGCGCGCACGACATGAACACAACTAGTAATTTGGATTTATCATGATCAGTAATGCAGACAGCTGCTGTGAACATTGAGCTCACCTTGCTCCCACCCCCAGCTTGGTCTGCGCCGTCCAGTCCCTCAACTTTGCTCCCCACGCATTGTCTCGTTGCCATCTGACGGCAAGGTCTGCAATTGCGAGCTGCACATGTTGACACCACATGTGTCGACCTGGTGGATCCTCTGGAACTTTGGCATCGTCACTATGTCTCAGACCAATCCCGCTACCAGCCCTCTCGGCAAAAGAAAGACTCGTCCACCCTCGTCAGCCTCCGGAGCTCAAGTTCATTCTAATCCTGCCCTACAACACCCTATAAGTCCAGGCTCTGCAAGTGTTTCATCAGAGCCCATATCCCGTACCTCCTTGTTGCAGCCACTCTCCGCTTTCCAATTTCCATTCTTCCATTCGCATTGCGCCTCGTCTATTCCTGCTCAGCTTCATGCACAAGATTATATGCATGCCTCGGCAGACACACATCCCAACCGCATATACCCTCCATCCAACAATCCATTTTCCCGCATTGCTTGACCTTTGTCTACCCTGCCACCCAATCAGCAACAAGCACATACCACGACTGATAACCCACCTGGCATGTCCAGCATTCCATATTCCCTAGGCCCTGGCCATCCCTCCTCATATTCTTGCCGTCCCTTGTCAATAACACCTTCTCGTTTGAGGCACTCCCTCGATTGAGCCGTCTGGTCTTGTTGTTTCCGCCATGGCGTTGCCTAATAACTCACCTATGTCTTCTCGCAAACGTGCCAGCAGCTGACAGCCCATGGCCATAACCTTTGGAGCTGTAGATTTTTTTTTTTTGACATCCTCGTTTATTGTCCTTGAGGCCTAGGGCCTATGGTAGACACTGCACGATACATGTACTATTTATACTTGAATCTAACTTTCTCTGTGCTAACTATGACATATGAGGTGTACCAGAGTACGGTTGGGGGTTGGCCAAGGCCAGGACTTCTTGTGATAAGGGGGGTTAGGAGTTATCTCCAATTACTTAGAAGCGATAGTGGGAATGGGGATTTAGAGGTTGAAATCAGGCCTGGTAATCTGTACGGAAGTCCGAAGACGAGGGAACGTTCTGCAAGCCAGGCTCAGACCCGAGCGCCCCTGAATGTTCCATCTCGGTTACATCTGCCACGCCAAGCCAGCCGGGGGACCAATCCCGGTTTGGGAGGCAACGCTGGGCATGGGCACCACTCCATACCCAAACGCCGTGATGGCCGGACTATGCCGAGTATCTAGGAACAGGGCTGCCACTTGGTGATGTCCGAGGGTGGTCCGGAGAAGAAAGCGCCTTCAAGCGCGAGAAAGCGGGACACAAGGAGATAACACAACTGACCATCAGGTAGTGGGGAAATAAAGGGGGCAAGGGGATTCGAACGCGCTGCATGCAGCATGCGTCTCCTCACCCACGGCGCGGTGGCCCACTACACCACCGTGCCCCCAGCTGTAGATATGCAACCTCGCCCACTGTCTAGCTCTGCCAATACGGCCAATACCGTGAAAGCTATCAGTGATAGAATGAAGTCCCTCAAGGATTTGTTGAGACACTTACAAACAACAGGAAATCTCAACACGACAGATATTGGCAAGCTTGCGAAGCAGTGTAGGGAGACCTCGTTGGACTTGGAAGAGCTCTGGCATACTACAAATGATTTGTATGCTTTGTATCAAGGCTCAAGAGAGACAGAGGAGTTGACACGGCAAGAGCTCACCTCGTTACACTGTGATATGGATGAGATACGTGCCTACATTGCGGCCGGTGGGAACGGTAGTGCAATGTCTGCGTCTGGTTCTGCGGCATCTGTGTCAGGAAGAGTAGTGAGAAATAGAGAGCCAATGATAAATGTGAGTACCTTGTGATTGCCAATGCCATCTGCAGACATACCAAGTCTTACGTCTGCTGCAGGGACTCATTCGCGCTGTCATGAGGACATTGATGGGAACCGTCATCAACTCGAATGAAACAACACTACATCTTCCTGATGGAAGAGTCTGGACCAGCGATGACCCTCTTGATTACCGTTGCCGCCTGCGTCCAATCTGGTCTGCCTGGCTGCCAAATGAGATATCCTGGCAAGACGGGGTTGTTGAAAAAGCCAAAAATCAAGGGAAGCAGCTGTACATGGTACCACGCGGGGTTGACGCCAAGCAATTCTTTGCATCTCTCACCGTAGTAGAATTGCAGAATGCAACCCAGACTTATTGGACGACTCTGCACCACAAATGGCTCAAGGAATGCAAATCTGCACAGGAGAAAGAGAAATAAGCTAGCGAGGCTTGCGTGAAACAGTGCAGGGTTCCGGTGTGTACGCAGCTTTTCCAGATACACCGTGTTTGACAAGTTAGGCTACCTGTAGAAAGTCAAAGCTAGGATTCAAAATTGCGACAAGGTTCCAGAGATTGCGGGACCGGATTACAACTGGATGTTCCTAGCCAAATACCAGTCAGATGAGTACTCAGCAGCAGAAGATGATTTACCTACCTGTGGCAACAACAACCGGCTGTTGCCTGATAGTGATGATCCTCATCAAGCATTGCAGGCAGTTGCTGGTCGTATCCGGAACACTAGATCAAAGAAGAAGCCTTCTTCCCAGCCGTGGGTCAGAAGGCAGCCTATACCGTACGCAAGAGGTGAGCAAACACACAACCATGCCTTCAAGCCGACTCTAACTTCTCTGTCAGATCAATGCACTCTTCAACAAGCTGGATTTGCACTCACACTCCGGTAGTAGACATGCACACATCTTGGGCGAACCAATCAACATTCTGCTGCCAAAGCGAGGTCAAGCAAACGCGGCAGATAGCATTGATCGTACTCACATTGATGCTGCTTGGCTAGCGCTACGTGAGAATTCCAACCAAAACAACGATACCTACATCCGTCCACGTTTAGCAAGCGTTGCAGCCAATGAGATGCGAGGCTCAACGCATACATCAAACCAGCCTGTTGTTTACAATGAAGAACAAAATGGTACGCACGTGGATTACCTTTGAGGTCAACACATGGAGAGTCAGTTTGGTGGAGCCATGGGTAACGAGCACGAGGAATTTGGTGACAAAAGAGCGAGAGACAGAGAGGAGTTTGGCGACAGGAACAGTGAAGGTCATTGGGCTGATGGGAGAGCGCACTTCAGAAGTGGCCAGCATACGGGAGTGTGGGACAGAGGCCTAGGTGACAACTTGCAGGCTGATCGTGATGTCGACTAAGGTAGTCCGTGCTACACATGCTCTCAGGACGGCAGTCAAGACGATGACATGTACGCGTCAGCTTAGTCAAGATTGTCTTCTGCATCTCCTCTAAGAGCGAGATCCAGCTCTTGTGCGTCCTGTAGTAATAGCATGTTTGTAGAAACCAATTGTCAAGTACGTAGCATGAATTGACCTACATGACATACAGACATTGTGACCCAAAACTCACGGTGTGTCCTGTAAGTGAGTGTTACACACACACATTGTGCACACATTCGAGTGATTGGCACAAGCTCGGGGGGAGCTAAACAGTTGGCCTTCCATATGGCCAGACCTAGGTATATTGCACTAGCAATTACGAGTGAGATCCGTATATTACAGGGAAGACATACTCACTGTAAATCCCAGGGCATGCCAGGCGTATGAGGATCTGATATGAATCGCTGCACTACCGCGCAAGTATGTTCCAGTGGTGCTAAACGGGCATCTGCTCGGAGATGCTTCACATGCAGTACAGCTGCGATGCAAACTGGCTGTCGTCCGTCAATGTACGCGTGGCAATATGCTTTACCCCCGTGCTTGGCACCAGAGCCATACTTTATGCCGTTGAATGAGACATGACTGTACATCCTAATAGAAGAACAAAGAAAGGGTTCACCCATGTTTGCAGGTGCTGTGTCTGGCACAAGGGCTAACTCGGCATGCAAAAGGTTCTGCAAATAGATTAGCATGAGGGCATAGAGATTGTGGCCTGGCACCACGGCAACATCAGTTTCGAGGTTGATGGCGTGAGAGCGTGATGGATATTCGATAGAACCTACATCCAATCAACTGAGCAAGATACCCTCCGATGCATTCAACCTTACCCTCAGCTGTGTTTAATCTGGCAGTCATCGTATTCATGAGCGTGTTGCGTTGCGTGTCTTTATGCCCCCCCCCCTGGTAATTCTCCAGTGTTTGGATCATTTGGCGGTCGCAGTCTGTCGGGTCTTCTAGTGATCAAAGGTGGTTCACCTATAAATCATCAGACACATGTATACACGTAGGCAGGGGTGTGTAACCAGATCAGAGATGAGGGCATATTTGACCCAGCCATGCATCAGGGTTGCTTTGAGCTCTCCACCAGAATGTCCGTTGTGGCAAAACTGCTTGAGAAACCCTTGTGCTGCTCCATTGGATAGCCCCAGTATCCGTATGGAGGGCCGTATGCTAGTAGAAAGTCAGGATTGTGTTCAGAAAGGTGAAAGTTGGGTGTCAAATGACACCTCATTCGTGCCCACGAGGCACACGCGCGACTGTGGTTTTTGCCAGCGCGCATTACCTCTCTCGGTGTAATAGACCGAGACACGTAGATCTGTATAGCAGTGCAGTGGTTGAGGATGTTCTCGTAATGGTCACGGTAGCTACAACTCATCTTGATTTGATCCTCACGTAGGGCCCCCTTGTCGTTGCTGTCTTGCAAGTCTTCGACTGTTACATTCTGATCACGTGCACACACTTTGCAGCGGCAGCCTGCCAGTAGAGATTTTTTTCGGGCTTCAACTTGGCCTGCCTTTGTTGATGCTTTGTGACATGGATAGTCCAACAGAGACCGGATTTTTCCAACAATGTCACAAGTTTACAGCCTTAGGCGCCTATCTAGAGCGCTTATTTTCCGGCTAGGATTGTTACTGGACCTAACCCTAACCCGGGTCACGTGACATCCTGCCTTATTTATCAATAGTCCAGACCCAAACCCTAGACTCAATCTGGAGCGGTTCCAGATCAACCTAGGCTATTGTTCTATTGTTCAACTTCCATTGATAGGGATTCCCCAGGGATTCCCCCAGTTCCTATTGTCCTATTGTCTTCCATCTATTGTCTTTTGTCTATTGTTAGGGATTCCCCCAGTTCCTATTGTTCTATTGTTCCTGATGCTATTGTTCTATTGTCTATTGTTCTAGTCCTATTGTTCTATGTACCCTGGTCCTTGACAGTTACCCTGGTCCCTGATTGTTCTATTGTTACTCCAGCCCCACAGTTACTCCAGTCCCTAGTGTGGGAACTGGTGCACAGACCACCCAGACACAGTATATATAGTACCCCTTACCCTCCCTGGTTCTGCATCTTGACCTCTTCGTCATTTGCACTGCCAGGTGAGTTACTCAATGTAACCTAGTATAAGCATGATATTAACTTCGTCATTTGCACTGCCAGTATCCGGCCTCTGAGCCTGCTTGCCTGCTTATCATCGACTTTGACCTCGTTGTCGTCGTTGGAGATCCATTTCCACTTCCACTCCTCCTCTTCTCCACCCTTGTTTAGGGTTATCAGTATCACAGCAGTCGCTCCGCGACACTTTGGACCTGGGTGCATCAGTGTTTGGGATCTTGCCGTCAATCTGCCAGGCACAATACAGAGCCACAGGCACAACATTGGCAAAATTTCGCCACTGATCTGCTTTCAGAGTTCCCTCATCAACCTCAGTACACAATGGGTCGATTAAGTGCTGATATGATTACAACCCAGTGACTCACCTTGGCAGGTATCCGGCCAATGGACCCAGGCCACTTTCTTGACGCCAAAAAAGCCATGAACTTCTCCTTTGCTTGATCGTGGCAATTGCATGCATTGAGCATTCCTCCACCCACTATAATTTCCTGCATGACGTGATGCACCTCCTCTGTAGCGAAGAGTAAGTACGGTAAGCCTGCATCCACAAATACACACATCTTACCAAGAAATGTGGCATGCGTGAACTCTAGTGGAGAGTTTCGTGCTGGCAGCCAACCAGGCAGCTCGTCAAGTGCTGACCATCATATACCTTTCATTCAAGTAATCTCCTCGCACTCTGCAGCGTCCTTGTTTTGAGCATAGAATGCGTACTTCAGGTATCGCCAGTCCTTACGCGGTTGAAACTCTATAGGCCGCAAATGTACATCTGACAAAGGTCAATCAATTTATAGATTGGCTCACTTTGTGGAGTGAAACAGTCATGCCACTGTTTGACAGCGCCACGGACACATGAAGTGTTTGCTGGTACACGATTGGAGCCGGGTTACCTTGCGACTTGCAGGTAAATCTGAAGAATTTATGAACACGGACGGATGAGTAAGCACGCGCTCGTTTACACTGTGGGCTCTCAGCGGAACACCTGCCATTCAATCAGATGGCTGCAAATGAGACTGAAATGAAGGGCGTACCATCACCAAGCTGTAATATGTCAGCCACGAATGGCTCAATGACGGCATTGAGCTGCTCGAGTGAGGGCTCGCCAGGTCCTGGTATGACGTATAGGAGCACGGTTTCATCGCGTTGAAACCGCTTTTGCCTTGGATTGTTTAAGATGGTAGCGTACATGGCACCGCACAAGTACTTGCTCGCAAAATTGATGGTCTTCATGGGAGTAAACCTGTGGCATCAATAAAAATTGACCACCATAGAGTGCAGCAAGAGGTGGCATACCAGTCAATGTTGATCTTGATGAGTAGCCCATTGGGCAACAAGACAAACTGCTGGTTGATTTGTGTGGTGTCCACGTCCTGTACGCCCCGTCCACCACCTTGCCTACGTGATGGCCCTGCTTGCGCAGCACGCCAACCATCCATTGTAGATGTCTCGCAGAGGTGCATCTGGATCGGGAAAAGCATCCAATCCCTCTCGGCAATCCGGTGCACACAGTCCTGGCCCATCATCTGCAGTACGCTAGTGTTGAAGTTCTTTGTACTTTCTTGGATGCAGCATCATGCGTTGGATTTGTGAAATGGTGGGGCAAAGTGGCTAGGACTTTATTGGGCATGTGTTTCACTTGTTTCTCAAGATGCTTGACGGTATAGAGACGGCCATTGCAGTTGTCTTGTTGGCATGCTGGTGAGGCTAGTGTGCTGAGTTCATCAGGGTGGTGACAATCCCAGCAAACATCGCAGACAAAATAGTATACCAGATAACAATCAGGGTCAACACCTAGTTGTCGTTCAACAGTGCAAATGGTTTGTGTCATTGTGTCGAGCCCCGCAATGACCAAACCACGTTCCTGACAGGCTTTAAGTGTCTGGTGGTGAGCGTCAAGCTGAGATTGAACAGATTTGTGGGTGGCGTGGTTGAATGTTGCCTCCAGAAAGACGCAAAGGTAGATATTGCAAATGATGCGATCCTCGTAGAAAGCTGACGGTAAATCCTGATCGACCCCCCGGTCAAACATGTCATCCAGCGGTTGGTGTACCTTGTCAAAAATATTCTCAAGGCCGACATAGAGAGGGTCCTGCTCTAGGTTGAGCCCAGCATTGTCAGAGGTGGTGTCGTCTTCATCATCTTGTTCTGTCTCAAGGGACTGGCTTCAAGAGGACTGCCAGTCCGGAAGACAAGGCAACCGAGAGAAATGCTCATGGTCATTCCCGCGATTGGAATCTGCCAGATTGGAAGCATCAGAAACATTGCGCACAGTGATCACGGGGATTGACATTACCAGAAGCCCTAGATGGATCCAGGTGCAATTCATCCAGGTACGGATCTTCGCCATCAGCTTCACTTGAGTCCAAACAAGTCTACTTGCATTGAGTACATTGAGTTTGCTGCACAACAAATGATGGTAACTCACAGGCGGTGATTCATAGTCCCCTGTGGGATTGCCCATGTCCTCCCCCTCTCTCTGCTGCGTCATATGATCTGCAGGTTGCGGATGCGCTTTGGAAACAACAGCATGGGCTGTCTTGGCTTTTCTCTTGGGTTCCTCGTCCAAACATTGCTAACTCTCGCTGCAAGAGCTGCTCACGCTTGAGATGTCGTCAAATCTGCTCGATGGTGTGAAATTGGCCACCTGCAATCTGACATTCCTGACATGGGCAGAGAATCTTGGCTGGCATCAGAGAAAATGTAATCAATGGCGGCAAGTGGTGGCAGCATACAGTCAATGAGATGTCTTGACTTGCACAACGTCTAGGCTGACTTTCCTAACAAGGCAGGAGACACGTGACATAGAAGCGCTCGCATGACAAAGCGTGATCGACCATGAATGAGTAACACCCTCCAGTACAAATCCTAGAATCTTCAAGCATATGCGAGTTTTGAGAGAGAGAGAGAGGGTGGAGAGTGTACAGGGGAGAAGGAGTGTTTTGCAGCTTGCCCCCTTCAGACGTCCCGTGAGCGCTCAGCCAAAATCCATCAACGGTCAAGCCGATAGAATATTGACCCTGGCGTTGTTGCCGGTAGGAAACGAAGGGTCCCAGTAAGCAGCTTTGGGGAGTGTCTTGTAGCAATGTGCTCAAAGGCATGCAGATCCGTGAAGAGAGCAGTTCATGCAACAGTGTGCAGGGCGGTGGTTGTAGTCGTAGTAGTGGCTGTCATGGTGGTTGTGGTTGTGGTTGCAGGTAGAGGACAGCGACACATCGCAGCAGATGCTTTGCTGCGACAGTGTACAAGGCAGTGGTTGTGGTGGTGATAGTGGACGTCGTGGTAGTGGTCGTGGTCGTGTGGTGCGGAAAAGAAGGTGGTGATCATACGACCCATCGCAGCAGATACTCCGCTGCGATGGTAGACAAGGCAGCGGTTGTGGTCAACGTGGTAGTGGACGTGGTAGTGGACGTTGTGGTTGTGGTTGTGGTCGCAGGTATGTGGTGAGGAAAAGAAGGTGGTGATCATATGGCCCATTGCAGCAGATGCTCCGCTGCAATGGTGTACGAGGCGGTGGTTGTGGTTGTGGTAGTGGATGTTGTGGTTGTGGTTGTGGTTGTGGTCGTAGTCGGAGGTAGAGGGCGCAAAAGCAACCCGGCAATGCACTGGCAAGTTGTCAGCAATCTAATCTATAACGCTGAGCCCCCATAGATCTAGGTTCAATCTCAGGCGCCCAAACCACTCTCACTGCCACCACCACGTACCACAACAACCACACCACCTCCTCCTTTTGCAACGCCCTCCCTCCACCACCACCACCACCACCTTCTCCACCACCTCCTCCTCCTCCTTCTCATTTGCTCTCACCACCGTCAATCTCACCACCACCCACATGTCTTCCTCCTTCACCACCACAACCACCACCCACATTCCAAACTTCGGTAGTGAAGCATCTGCTACCGGAATCCTCCTTCACCACCACAACCGCCACCCACATTCCAACTTTTGGTAGCGGAGCATCTGCTACCGGAGTCCTCCACCGCCAGCTGTACCTTCTCCTCCCCTCCATACACTCACAGTAGCGGAGAATCTGCTACCGGAGTCCTTGCCCAGCACCTACATCTCGACAACGACCTAACCAGCACGTCAACAATGACCTTCCACACACCTCCTCAGACACGGTAGCGGAGAATCTGCCACCAGAGTCCTCCACAACCAGCAGTACCTCCTCCTCCCATCCATACCCTCACGGTAGCGGAGTATCTGCTACCGGAGTCTTCACCGTTGACTGTCTTGACAGCGGAGCATCTGTCTGTCCAAGTAACTCGTCACCTCCGTAGCATCTGAGCCTGCAGCCTAGTTTCTGCCTGGACTTGTCTGCTCGCAACAGCCAAGCTTTTGCAAGGATGCGCCACCTCTTTAAGAATGCCAACGTTTGAACAGGTCTGTTCCTGGACTGATTTGCTTGTAAGTACAAATATTCCCCACGCTTTTGCTCGTTGCTGATAGTCGCCAAGTTCCCCCTACATCTTGTGCCGTAGACACTCGCTACTCACCGACCCCATCACAAATTGTAAGTGTCCTACCCTGATCAGGTTGTGCCTCCAAACTAATATCCCTGCAGCACTGATATGTCGACCCTCCCTCAAACCCTGCCCAAGCCCTCAGTATTGTGGGCTTCTGAGACCAATATCCCCTGCTACCCTGGCCTTTATGTCTCTACCAACATGTCCACTCTCCCGAAGCTTGCGTCGGAAAACCTCACAAAAACCATTGGTTGCCTTCCGCTGCCCTGGCCATGGCTCTACACGAGACTGGCCAACCAATCACTTTATTGGACCACGGTCACGCCGAGAGAGACACAGTATACCGGTCTGCTGCAACCGCTGGCGGGAATCAGGATAGTCCAAGGCAACAACAAACAGTGGAGGCTGGAGAATGTACAAGAGTGGCGCGACTTGGAGGCATTCCTGCGCAGAGTCCTCGACGCGATGAAGCAAACTTTCCCCTTAGGACTGTATACACCTCTCCTTGTCCAGATAGATTGCAACACGTTTCCCTAGCCACAAGATTATAACTACGATCACAGCTGGCCAACGAAAAAACAAGCCAAATCGTTCCTGGGCATTGTGCAAGGAGTCTTCAGGATTAATGTTTCGAAGGTGACATACGCGGGACATGTATTGCCTAAACATTGGTTGGACTCATTGCAACATAGGAAGCTGGTTTCCAAACACAAGGCACGCATGTTGCGCAGGTCTACAATTTGCCTGGTCGGCAACAAGGCTGACCAGTCAACCACTGATAGATTGGGGCTTGTCGTCGACGTCACTGTCGGAGCAATGGGGTCAACACTTGAGAACCTCAAGGATCTCATAAACCACTTTCAATTGCCTGTTTGGCTGTACTTCGGACCGCACCCAGCAGGTTCTGAGCATCCTTGGTCCACCGAGTATCTGCCCTCATCAGTTAAGTTGGAAGCCTCACTTTGACAGCCTGCAGCGCGTTTCGCTAGGGACAAATGGGACGAAGAAGTCGCAGAGGCTCGTGATGTTGTAGGCGTGGAGTCCTTGGGCGGCCCCTCGTCGTCTTCTGCTTGGGGCTCACTTGACACTCATTGGCCGTCCTCAGTTGAAGCCACAAACATTGTCCATGTGCCCCCTGCCACCTTGTTGCAAGTGAGCAACGTGACACGTCCACCTGGCCCTCTTTATGTCGCCACGCGAGGGCAAAGTTCGACCACTGGTCAGACACCAGGTGAAACACCCCAGCAGTTCTTTGCAAGGAGAGAGAAGGTTAGTGCAGCGAAACTCGCCCAAATGAATCCGGCGCAGAAGGCTCATGTGCAAGCAAGGGAGGTGCTGCATGCCAATATCGAACTCCCAAACAAGAGTCACAACTGCCAAGTCTTCAGATGGGAAGAGTCAGACAACAGTAGCGGTGCCTGGAACAGAGTTCTTGTCGGAAAGCCTCGCTGGCGCAACTTGTGGGCCGACACTGCTCAGTTGCAACGCAGGTACAATCCTGTGTTCAAGGAATTCGACATTTGAGAGGAGCTGGACCCATCTGCTACAACCAAGGATCAGGAATTGGTGGATAGTTGGGGCTACTTTGACAGCGCACCGCGTTTACAGAATCTGCCCATGGCTGCAAGTCCTCAGGCTGAGACATTGCCTGAGCTGCATTCTTCTCCCTCTCCTCCTTGTTGTTCTCGCTCTCCTCCTTGTTGCCCTCGTTCTCCTCCTCGTTGCGCTCGTTGTCCTCCTTGTTGCCCTTGCTCTCCTCGACATTGTTCTTGTTCTCCTCCTTGTCACCCTCCCTCTCCTCGACGTCGTTCTCGCTCTCCTCGACGTCAACCTTGCACCCCTCCCCTGGCTCCGCAGCCGATTGCTTCCACCAGTGGAAGTATATCCTCATCCACTCAAATGTGCCAGTCTGGTGCACCCAAGTTGTTGCAGAGGAAAGGCATTGCATTCGACCAGGCTCTGAGCTATCGCTACGTCATACTCTCATCCGCAGCGGTGACGGTCGACGTGGATGAAGAGGTAACACCGCGGGAAAAAGAGATCTACAAGTTCATGGGGATCATCAGCGAGAAGGTTGGTCCTGGGTATCGCACACCAATGTGTGAACTCTTTTCATACCTCGAGGCCAAATCAAGCAACTTTGTAATGCCGCCACCCACGCTCACAGATCTTGTGCCCGGTACTGCCCTAAGACATCCGCTGCACCGTCGGAATGACCTGATTGTTCATTCTGTACTGGACAACAAGCAACACCCTTGGTACTTTGTGTACGCTCGGGGTCCACAGGCCAACAATGTGTCATTCTCCCTTTGCCTCTCTGACCCTGTCACCGTGAACCACCTCCTACGATCCGGGGTTGGTCCCTCGTTGGATGATGTGACTGGCGCATTGCTCAGATGGGGAGTGCCCTTCAAAACACTGCAGTCAATCACGGACCCAACGGTACTTCAGCCAACTCCCCCGATGCCCTCTTATTTCAACCTGGTACCGTTAGGGCTCAGACTCATCGAGCATCGTCACAAGCTCACAATTGCAGACTATGAGGACTACCTTGAATATCGAGAGGAGGTCATCAAAAGTGTTCAGGGTTGCGCTGCATTGTTACGGGGTGGCTTGCTGTGGCAACTGGCCCGTGATGCCTATGCAGACAATTCAGCGGTATACAGCAGTCCAAGTAGGTTCCCAACACGGAGTAACTATCGTAGACTGGATGGCTTGGACTATGTGGACAATGAATTATTGCTACATCAAGAGGATGTGATCTGCGAAGTGTACAGGGTCATGCCGGGTAAATACTATGTTTCTTGGACAAATTACAACGCTGATTATATCTCAGAACACCCAAGAATGGCCCTTCGGGTATGCTTATTGGTCGTGGTGGCAACTGTAACGACATGGTCGCAATCGGGGGTGGACCTCAACTACTGGAGTGCTAGAAATGAGCAATTCTTCATGAACTATTTCAAGGCAATACTGGACGGTAAAGTCCAGCCAAAA
>JABYQR010000247.1:0-71250 GCA_022592445.1 Cytidiella melzeri | reverse complement strand
TTCCTTAGACCCGTAAAACTAATTTTCCCAATTGCCTTCAATCCCCAATCCAGCAGCTGCCACTCACGGTGAGTGATGACAAAGGCTCGGGTTGGTAGCTCTTCTAGAAGCTTTTCCAACTTCTGTTTCACCTGTTCGAAATGAAGCTTCGTGTCTTTGTGAAGCTGGTGGTATTTGTCGATGGTGGGGAGAATCGACAAGCGTTGGAGTGTGGCGGTGAGCTTTGGGGTGAAGATGCCTCGAAGATCTTCTGGAGTGTGTTTACGGAAGTCGATGAGAGTCGGCTTTGCTGCTATGAGGGCCGCGCTAGGGTTGGTGGTGGGCCGGGCTGTGAAGCGTTCTGCTAATGATGGCTTCTTAGGAAGATCTGCTAGAGCCTGTGCTCGTTCGCGTGCGGTGCGGGCGGCGAACTCTTTAGATTCTGCGCGGAGTTTCTCAAACTCCTCTACTGTGGGGAATCTGTGCGTGAGGGCCGACCCCTTGGGTTTACGACGACCGACGTAGGAGGCAATAGCCTTGAGTTCCTTCTCCGTATATTTGTGACTCTGGCCACGTGCGTGCTCTGCGTCGAGTTGATCAAACACAGCCTGAGGTAAGGCGCGATGGATCTGGACTTCTCGACGTGCTTGGTTCAGATCCTTGTGCAAAGGATCTGGACGAGCGGTGAAACGGGAGTGGGATTCTTTCGGCACTAAGAATCAACCACGGAAAGTGAACGAGTTAGCGATCAAGCACGTCAAGACGGACGGCGATGGCTTACTCTCAAACGTAGGGGGGAATAAACTTTTTAAAACTGGGGGGACAGGAAGGCTTGATCCGAGCTAAGGGCAGTCGTGCCGGTAGCTGTGTGGTATCTTGACCTAATGTCGCGGAGCGACTGCTGCTATGCTTATAACCCTAGAAAGGGAGTGAAAGAGAGAGGAAGGGGGTGGATCTCCAACGACGACAACGAGGTCAAAGTCGATGATGAGCAGGCAAGCAGGCACTGAGGCCGGATACTGGCAGTGCAAATGACGAAGTTAATAGCATGCTTATACTAGGTTACATTGAGTAACTCACCTGGCAGTGCAAATGACGAAGAGGTCAAGATGCAGAACCAGGGAGGGTAAGGGGTACTATATATACTGTGTCTGGGTGGTCTGTGCACCAGTTCCCACACTAGGGACTGGAGTAACTGTGGGACTGGAGTAACAATAGAACAATAAGGAACCCGGGGTAACTGTCAGGGACCTGAGTAACTGTCAAGGACCTGAGTAACTGTCAAGGACCGGAGTAACTGTCAAGGACCTAAGTAACTGTCAAGGACCAGGGTACGTAGAACAATAGAACTAGAACAATACAACAATGGAACAATAAGACCTGGGGGAATCCCTGGGGAATCCCCATCAATGGAAGAGGAACAATAGAACAATAGCCTAGGTTGATCTGGAACCGCTCCAGACTGAGTCTAGGGTTTGGGTCTGGACTATTGATAAATAAGGCAGGATGTCACGTGACCCAGGTTAGGGTTAGGTCCGGTAACACTCCTAGCCGGAAAATAAGCGCTCTAGATAGGCGCCTAAGGCTGTAAACTTGTGAAAATATTGGAAAAATCCGGTCTCTGTTGGACTATCCATGTCAGGTATGCCGTACTGAGTGAGTGATTTGACCATCTTTATTGGGAGTACTGTCGACATTGATGACGTTAAACGGTGATGCCAGTTGATTTGTTACCAGATTGTTACTTTCAACCACTGACTTACTGATGAACGTGGTTGTGGCTCCTGAATCTACCAGAGCTTCGACCTGCACTTTCTTTCCGTATACCGAAATTGTAACCGGTAGAAAAAATGAATTCTTAGAACGCACTACATTTTTGACAGTATCTACGTTACAAAGATCGAGGGTATCTGGGCCTAAGCGTTCATGTTTGCAGGGAGTCACATGATGCTTTGGAAAAAATCCTTGCCCTTGGTAGGCTTTTTCCCTTTACCCTTGTCAGGGGACAGGTGAGGAGTCGAAGGTTCATCATCTTTGGTTGGAACCTCCTCAATATGAGCCGCCAACTCTAGGCGCGTGGTATTTACGTTTTTTGTTTTAGACGACAAAGCCTTAGGGGCCTCGGCCTCGCTGTCCGTTCCTGAGTCCTCGGCATCTGCTGCCTGAATCTTCTTCGGCGCCGAAGACTTTCCATCCTTCTTCACCTCCTTTTTCTTTTCATCGGGCTTCTTCTTCAGGCCGTTGAGGTTGCATTCATCCGTGTTATGTCCTTTCGACTTATGGATGTGGCAGAACTTCTCCGACTTTTCAGTCGAGTTCACCTCTTTGCCTTTGCCCTTGTTCCGCTTGTTGTTCTTCTTCTTTTTCTTGTCTGCTGCGTCCACCTCCAAGGGCGTGGACGTTTCCTTCTCCTTTGCGAAGATCTGGCCTTGTGCTTTCTCCGGATAGACCTTCTTGTGGATGTCGAGCAAGAGGTTGAGGAACTGAGGCCATGTGGTAGGGATTTGATTTTCATTTTTCCCAACCATGACAAGCCTCATGTCTTTCTTGATGACGTGCTTGAGCTTGTGAATTAGCAAGTCGTCCTTGTATCCAGAAAGCCTGCCAAGCGTACGGAAGCGTTCCGCATACTTGACAAAGTTCTTGTGTGCCAAATCCATATTGTTGAAAAAGGCGTTAAGCTCCTTTTGAGCGCCCTCCTTGTCGTCCCATTGACCGTATTGTACCTTGAGCGGATTTGGAGTGGGAATGTAAGCGCGTTGGTTGCGCTCTTCAATATGCTGGAGAAGAGAAAGCTTTTCAGCTTCCTGCTTCTCTTGCTTCTCAATACGATCGAGAAGGCTAAGTTGAGACATGAGATGAGAGACCTGTCTCATGCGAGCCTGGTTCTCTTCATGCTCAATGGTGGTACGAGCCTGCTCCTCGAGGTCGATCCTCTTGATGAGAGGCTTGTTGTCGGGGTATTTGAGCCAGCGAGGCTTGCCAGCGTCTTTGAACTTGTCGAGTGTCTCCTTGGAGACAGTGAGGCGTTCTTGAAGTCCAGTGACTTCGTTGCGGACGGGGATAGAGTAGGGGGTCCTGCGACCAGACCTAGCAGCGATGAAGTGGGAAAGCGGCATGGTGACTGTGTGACAATGCATGATGAGCTTGACAGCTCAGTGGTGTGCAAAACAAAATCTCCATAAAGGAGAGGTCCTGTGTGTGTGTGGGGTAGTGCCGGCGTCGGCCTGGATTCTCTCTCCAGGTCCGGTGGTGTATAGGATCTCCGTCACGGTTCCACCCGTGCGGCAAATGGTTGGCGGATCAGTATAACACTGACCCTAAGTCCGGCCAGAACAAGTTACCTGTCTTTGTGCCTAGGCACTCATGGGTTTTTAGTCCTGTTGTCTAGCTCTTATAACAAGCTGTCTGACACCAGACTCCACTATCGCCTGTGGGGAGGCACACTTTCATCATGTTGGCATAATGCCAACCCCTGCTCTGATCAGCTCTAGGAGCGTCGGGCGAGAGGGTGATTCAAGTTGTGCGCATCAAGGCAAGGCCTAGACACGACTACCACTTAGAGCCTATGGTCCGGCTACCTCTATTTCTAGAGGATTTGTAGAGGGGCCCACGCACAGGCACAAGACCTAGAAGAAAGGGGAAGAAAACCTCCAGCACGTCCAGAGACGTGAGGAAGTAGGGGCAGTCTTATCCAAATGTAACAGTAATGCTACACTCACCAGATAAGTTGGTTAACTTGAGGGGGATGTGGTGAGATAGAGAGTAGGAGTGGTGGTGAGCGAAGTACTGGTGGGTACTGAGTAGTCCTGGTTCAACAGAGTGGATAAGACTGAGGGGATATGCCCTCAGGAGTGCCTCTATATATACATGAAGGGGAGGACCCCAGGTACTACCCTAAGACTCCTAATACCTACATGAGTAAGCAAAGTAATCTACCTTACTAAGCATGCCCTATGCCCTAGTGGTGCCACTTCAATAATCAACCAATAGCAATTGTTCCTATGACCTGACCCTATGACCTAGCTCCAAGGCTAGACTTGTTCTAGCTTGTTCTAAGACAAGGCTAGACTTTTCCAGAAGGTTCTATGGACTATGACATCATCTAATGGAATGTTCTATACTATGACATCATAGTTCCAGCAAGTTCCACAAGGTTCCAGAGAGTTCTATCATGTGATACACAGATAAGGAAAGGAGCGCACCAGCGCATCAGAGACAGGAGGCGCATCAGCGCATCAATTGATAGGCACTGAGAATAAGCGCCGGAATAGGCGCCTGATAAGCGCCAGATAAGCGCTGGATAAGCGCCTAAATAGACACCGGATAAGCGCTGGATAAGCGCTTGACAAGCGCTTAAATATTCCCAATAATACCGTTGCCTGGTAAGGCAAGTCTTGTAGAAACATTGAAAATCTGTGACAGTATCTGCATGCACTTCCTTATGCATTGTGGGAGGACTATGGGCCCCCACAATTCCTTCTCGGGGTTGGGCTATTATTGGTTCCATGATGTGGACAGCGTCTGAAGGAAGCTTCTCTCTGACGTAGTTCGGAACTTCCTCGACTTCTTCTACCATGAATGAACATTTCTTTGTCAATCAATTTGATGCGGGTTTGTTGGCTGTTGTGAACTGTTTATCCGGTGGCTGCATCCGCTTGATTGCTTGAATGATCTTGATTGTGAGGGGATCTTCACAATGGACCTTATTGCCATCTTTGAATTGTATGCATTTGGTCTTCCAGTCTATTGAGGGATTGTGTTTCTTCAACCAATGTCAGGAACACAACCAAACTCTATGAAGAGCGAGGGAGTGACAACAAGGGGGGGAGGAACAACAAGCAAACTCGTGTGGACGATGACAACAGGGGTAATAATGATGAGGAAAGAGAGAGAGACGACGCCGAGGGAGCAGCTGACAGTGAGCTAAAGACCAGGTTATATTAGTATAGTGAGGGACTAGGTACAACGTGGACGTCACCTAAAGACCAGGAGGTAGAATCTGAGGTCTTTAGGGAGCTACAGTGTGGGTTTATATACATCTCAGACAAGGACCCCTGGTACCGGGTCTGTACTCCTAACACTGCCATGGGAACGTATGGTGTGTTATGATGCGACAATGTTCCACAATGTTTCAGCACCTTCTATGATCATGTGACCAGTCTGTCACATGCACCTGATCACATGCAGTAGTCATGTGCCATCAATAAGATAAGATAAGGAAATCAATAAGATAAGATAAGGAATAAAAGGAAAATAAAGGAAAAAGGGTGCATGCTCGTGACAACCAAGTCATTCCTAGGATGATGTCGTCTCAACCGAGGTTGGTTACGTAAAATAGTTCATAGTGGACTCTTTGTCCCACCACTAATGGCAAGTATATGCCATGAGTAATTCGTCCTGCCACATTGATGGTACCGTCAATGTTCTGGACTCCAAACGGCTTTGGTAACGGGTTTGCCTCCCACTTGTTACGACTGATGACTTTTTCATGGATGAAGCAATGTGTTGCACCACTATCAACGAAGACTTGAACTTCAACAATTTCGCAATTGTGTGTGATTTTGCCAGCAAATGATATTGAAAGGTCACTAGCCGTTACACGGTTTGCCTTGATCCTGACACACGTCGAGGGTGTAGGATAAACTAAAAACCCTCTCTTTCTTCAAGTTCGTCTAAAAACAGGCCTCTCTCTTCAACTGGTAGCCCTGCTACAGCCCTATAGACCATTTCCAAATCCGGCCGAGTTTTGGTATTCCGTCCTGCCATTCTTGGACCCGGAAGAGGGGCGGCCCTACCCACTCTAAGTTGAGCCACCTCTCCACTTCCTCATGCGTCACCCCCAGATCCTCCCGTTTGTGCGTTGCTCAGCTTATCCAGTACAAGTTGTTGGCCCAATCTATCATATCCGGGCCTGCGAAGGCCATGGTTCTCCATTCCCTCATGCATTCCGCCTCCTGATTGGTCATAAAGACCCCGTTCCTGTGCTCGGCCGAACCCCAAAACTTGCAGGGTCCCCCCTCCATTGTGTCAACGATGTAACTCTTCGAGAGCTCTAACCGTCTCGCCTGAATCGCCTGCCACGCTGCCACGCGTGCGACGTATAACTCCTGCGGTGTCCTCCTGACCAACCTCCTCCCCTCTCGCTTCCAAAGTGCTGGCGCCTGATTTTTCTCCTTCAACCATTGTTGCAGCTCAGAGTGCAGGCGGCGGGTTTTGCGCTCGAGGTCGTGTGCGTGGGTTTGGCCTATAGTCAGGATGGAAGGAGAGATTGTTAGCTTTGTGACCAGGCTGATGGCACCTGAAGCACAGGCTGTCTCTGAAGTGACGCTCACGATCTGCTATGTTCATAACTCTTGCGGTGGATTGGTCGTTGTTGGAGTACGGGGTTCGAGTAGACTGACTTCCCCCCTCACTCCTGCCACGGCCATTATGAGCAGCCAGATCGAGCGTCAGGAGTTGCTGGTTTGTTTCTAGCCGGAGCACTTCTATCATCATTTCTCCGAGGTTCTCCGGTTGATGGTGTAGATTATGAAGGGCGTTAAGGAGGCTCCACTTGAGTCCGCGCTTGTACCAAGCCATTACCGCTGTTTTGTCTCGGTTCTCGCCGTATTGTCCCAGCAATACGGAAAAATCATTGTTGTATTCTTGGACTGTTCTTGAGCCTTGATTTGCTCGTTCAAGCTTGGCCAATGCTCGTTCTCTGAGTCCTTTGTCCTGGAAGAACATCAACACTTCATCGCAGAATTCTCTCCAGTGTGGGAAATCTTCCATCAGGTATTGTTTCTTCTTCAGCATAGCCCACGGTCCAGCCGTTCCTCCATTCATGTAGCTGAGTACGCAAACAATCTTGTGTATGGCTAGAGCAAATCGCTTTGGCTGCATCTTGATGTACATCAACATGTTGGTCCACCATTCGTCAAACTTCTCGGCCCTGCCATCAAAGTCTTGGGGATCACGGAGTTTGAGCTTCTCCCACTCGCTTTCAGGTGGTGCTCGGTTGTTGGTTGGGGCGTCGGAGTATCTGTCAAAGGGGTACTTGGGGTCAAAAGGGTCTGATTGTTTTCTTTTCTCATGACCTTCCCTATCATAGGGTCAAAAGAGGGGTCGATGTGGATCTGGGGCTGAAAAGTTGTCATCATCAGGGGTAGTGAATGCTGTGAATGGCCTTTGTTCTCTTTCGGTTCTTGGTGGTTGGGTCCCTACTGTTTGCCCAGTACCTTCGGGTTGTATTGCTTCCTCAGGGGTATTCATTGTTGGCTTTGGTGCTACTGCAAGTTCTTCTAACAATAGTGGTGGTTTGTTACTAGCAGATGGTACTTCTGCTCGTCTCTTGTCACGTCGTTTGGCTTCTCACAAATGTCGCTCAACTTGGGCAATGTCCACGACTTCAAAGTCTGGGTGTGGCAGTGTTACTGTTTGTTTTGCTAGTTCTCGATTGGGATAAATGTCAGCTGTACACTGCTCCCACTCGTTGTCTTGGTCAAGATAGATGTCTCGTTTCTTCTTGTAGAAAAGGTGTGGCTTTTGGTAGCAGGGGAGGGATTTTCAGCTCCTACTGTCATATGCTTCTGATGTCTGATTTGTCTTGTTGCTGCTTCCCATCCAGGCTAAGGCTAGCGAGGATGACAAGGGATTGCAGCAAGACCGCAGTCGTTGCCAATCGAGTGGTTCTTCTTGGTGCGCGGGGTAGACCCAGAAGAGTCTATCCAAATGTTAAGACTGACTATCGTCAGGGGACATGTTGTCAAGTCAGAACCCCTTGGTGTAGCTACACTCAAGGTCTGATGATGGTCTAGGCCGCGCAGTAGCTGTCAAGCACAGTGGCAGACAGAGGATGGTTCGATAGAAGGAATATTGATACAAAGTGGATAGCCTGAGGTTCTAGCCCCATGTCTAGCAACTATTTATACATGTTGACCTAACTACTTTTGGACCAGTCCGAGGTAGTGGTAGCGAATCGGAGAAACCAAAAGGAAGAACAATACACAGAGAGCAGCCACTGCTCTGGAAAGCCAATGAGAGAAAAGACCATCAAGGTGCGGAAACAAGGAACAATAGGAAGATGAAACATGATGCAGAGATCAATAGAGAAGGGGTTGAACCTGAAACAGGGGATAGACAGAGTTTGCATGCGAAACAGGGGATAAACGGAGTTGGATCCGAAACAGGGGATAGACGGGGTTGGACCCAACGGAGTGGTAACGTAGGTATGGAAAGGCCGAGGGTTGCACCAAGGCAATGGTAACCAATCGGAGTTAAGTCCGAGGTTTGAATGGACATAAGGACACAACTGATGACATAATAGTCCCTGTTGAACGGAGGCGAGGTGGGTTAGGGGATGATGGAGGAAGGACGAGTTGGATTGTCAAGGCAATGGTAAAGAAGATAGCTAGTTATCAAGATAGTCAAAGCAGTAAAGAAAAATAATAGGGTGTGAAGACCGTTTGTAACACCTTTCGGACTTCTGTCAACAACAATGACTCAGGAGTGGCTGAATAAAATGGACTAGTGTCAGTTGGAGGGGATGTGAAGCTTGTTGTTGTCACGGAGATGAAGCTTGACGCAACTAAAAGGGACACAATGTGGACGACGGCGCAAAGGTGGTGGCAGGCTTGAAGCACAGTGCTCTCACCAGCTATCAGACTTTATGCAAGTTGCTAGCCCAGTAAAGACCAAGTTAGTATTTGTACTACCAGCTATATAGTACAGGAGGGTGTGGCTTACCTAGCCCAGTCTTTTCTTTTTTCCAATGAATATTGAAAGGCACCAGCAAAAGCTAGGGGCGCACAACAGCCGAACATACACCACTAGAGCTAACTACGAACCATCACACCACATAAGCAACGTGGATTGGATAAGGACACCTCCTCCCCTCAGTGGTGTGCAGATAGAGCGTGACCCGAGTCTTCCACTTGGGTAACGATGCCAGGTGCTTGCCATAACCCTTTGTGAGGGGGTTGGTTAGATGCGTGTAATCCCATCAGGAGAGCAGTAGCTCATTCTGTGATAAGGCCTGCTACATAATCACCCTTGCCAGCAAGTTCTGTTGCATCCATCGCGGATTTGCTTGATAACTGTTCCTACTGCAACACACAAAGCAATTACCCCATCCCCCTGCAATCCGGCCCTTTTGTACCTCTTGAATGTGATTGCCCTGTTGCACCACATCCTGACTGTTGGCTCTGTTCTACCTTTGAGGGCAAAAACCACAAGTGTAAACTCATCTAATTTAACCTCACTGGTGCCCCCAACATTGTTGTCAGACACACCTTTGCATGCAACACCCATTGCCAATTTGGTGAAGTTGTCTGCCACTATCAACCCCACAATCCCTCCTCCGACTCCAATTGAGCCTTGTTGCTGTTATTGTCATTGCAACATGTCAACTTTGACTCTTCCCTTCACCCTTACTATAAAAGTGCACGTCTTCTCATGTATCAACCACCCAACCAGCTATTGGGCTTGCACAGATATAAATGGTTTGTCTTACCACCTCTCTTAGGTGTTTCTCTGCGATTTGATTTGGTCAAGTAGCACCCTAATACATCTGAGTTGGACTCTTTTATTTCACTGTGTTCTTACTGCAATTTTCTTTACTGCGTTACTGCAACTGCATTTAAACTTCACCGCTGATATGTCTGACAATTGCTGGACGTGCAACAGGCCCAGGTGCAAGCACATTTGCATGGACTAGCAGCAGCCCTTGTCACTTGCAAGACTCGCAAGGTTGCATATTGCATTGTGTTGCATCGAAGCATATTACATTGCATCACTTTGCTTTGCTTTCCATCACCTCACTTTGCCTTGCTTCACTTCAAATTGCATTGCTTCACATTGCACTGCTTTGCTTCACCTTGGTTCGCTTTGCTTTGCATTGCATGGCTTTGCATCGGTTTGGTTTGGTTTGCATTGCATTGCTTCCCATCGCATCACATTGCCTCGCACCACATGGCTTTGCTTGTTGCATATCGCACTCTCGCTGTCCCTTGCCCTCAAGCTCAGGGCTATTGGGACTTACCGACCCCCTTTTTCACTCTCTTCCTTGGATTCCGCGGCCTGTTTCCTTTGATAGGAGGACCCTGCAAGCAGCTCTTCTCCATGCCCCAAGCCCCTCGATTGCAGAGCAGCTAAAGAATTTGCTTCCGTTGCACTACCTCTCTTTTCATCACATAGCCTTTCATTGCCTCACATCATTGGAATATGGCCTGATTGACTGCTCCGAGTTAGCCGCACCACCAGCAGTGCCCCATTGTCTTGTAACATGTTTAGCATTTTTCTTTGTTTCATCGCTGCAACATGTTTCACATTTTTTATTCATTTCATTGCATCATGCCCCTTTCCTTGCCTTGCTATCGCATGGCTTCAATTTGCTATAGCTCCTATTGCTTTTTACTGATATACACTGTGTCTGTACTTTGCTTAGCTCAGAATGTGACATCCCCACGGTTTTCCCCTCAATTTTTCCCCTGCCACTTTTCCCCTTGCTTCTTGAGCAACTCCGCAGTGCGTATCTCTCACCCTGCATCACTTTCTCCTTCATTGCAACCCCCTTTGTGTTCCTACCGCATTTTTTTCACTGTGTTACTTACTGCGTTGTGTTTATCTTTCACTGCGACCCCCTTTTACAGCCGCCATCTTTCCTTCTCAAGGCTACTGCAATTTATACTGCGTTTATACTGTGTTCCCACTGCGTTTTCCACTGTGTTTCCCATAATACTCTTGCAATGAGTTAGCCTAGTCCTGTCTCTGGCACTTTACCATACCACTCCTCTCCCCCCTCTTGCGTTATTGTGTTCCAATTGCTACCATTTCTTCATCACTGTGTTGCCCCTAGCACTATTGCTTTCACACTACTTTCATTTGCAACACTTTAGATCTATTGCCCTTTGCATTGCATTGCATTGCATTGCGTCCCATCACTTCCATTTGCTTCCCATGGCTTTGCTTTGCGTTGCATTCCCTCACTTCCCTTGCATTTCATCACTGCACTTTGAATTGCATTGCCTTGCCTCGCATTGTGTTGCTTTGTATTCCATTGTTTTGCTTTGCTTCACTTCGCTCTGAACCACTTTATTTTGCTTTGCATTGCTTCGTTTCGCTTTGTATCACATCACATTGCATAACTAGTGTTAGCAAGGCCAGCAAGCAGCAATTACAATTCCTTTTGTACGTAGACTTGGTGCTGGTGGCAGCCTGAGCAAGTAATTTTGTTGGGAATAGCTTCTTCAACGAGTAATGTAGTAAGTTGGTGGTTTGGCTTCACTGGAGCATACAATCATTCATGAAAGAAGAGCAACTGTTCTGTATTGTTTGAGGTGCAACAATGGGTGTGAGTACAGAATTGAAACAAGTTTGTGGAGTAGAGCATGGAGATAAAGATTGTTTGACATGCGTCTTCTTCTTAATGGTGTCCAGCTATGTTTAATATGCTAGATACAATTTGGTAAACTGCAGGAGCAGGGTTACAAGTGATTGTGTTACTGATAGCAAATTAAATAAATCATATAGCATGAAATAGTTACTTGCACCTGTGACTTCGATACCAGAAAGAACCTCAGTAACAACTCTGTTCCTGGTAAAGACCTTGCCAAGCCATCTGGTCATGAATATTCACTGTATAACAGGCATTTGCTATTGGTGACACCTTTGATGGCAACTTGATCTGGGATAAAGTAACTGTAGTACAATTGATAAGTTTGGTTGTGGGAAATGGAGCCATACATTGATGTACGTAGTCACCAATGGTAGCAAGTGGCTTCATCTATGTTGTCATTGATTTTGTGCAGTGTTCGCTGCTGATTCTAGAAAATTACTTGCTTCAAGAATGAAGGGCTTGAGGGTGTCTCATTAAATTAATTGCTAGAACATGTTACATGTGTCCTGTTGATGTCTGCACTGCTTCTTCCCCGTTGGAGCTGCCACAAACTGGGTTCTGATTGTAACTCTTGCTTATAGAGCAACTAGTGGCTGTGAAACTGTGTGGAAGAATCAAAGGCAGCGCTCTATGGTGATGCAACCACATCCTGTTGATGTTTGAACTGCATCAGCCCCACTATAACTGCCACAGGCTGTGTTCTGATTGTAACTCCTCCTTAGAGAGCACCTAATGGCTGTGAAACTTGGTGAAACAATCTGATGCATTGGTTGCTGCTGATGCAACCACGTCCTATTGATGTCTGAGCTGCATCACCCCTATTGGAACTGCCACAAACTGTGTTCTGCTGTGTTCTGATTGTAACTCCTGCTTAGAGAGCAGTGGTTGTGAAACCTTGTGAACCAATTGGATGCAGTGCTTGCTGCCAATGCAACCATCTACTGTTGATGTCTGAACTGCCTCACCCCCATTAGAGCTGCCACAGCTGTAACTCCTGCTTAGAAAGTAGTGGTTGTGAATGCAGCGCTGGCTGCTGATTAAACCACGTCCAGCTGATATCTGCGCTGCCTCACCCCCATTAGAGCTGCCACAGGCTGTGTTCTGATGGTCACTCCTGCTTATAGAGCAACTAGTGGTTGTGAAACTGTATGGAAGAATCAAAGGCAGTGATCTATGCTGATGCAACCATGTCCTGTTGATGTCTGAACTGCCTCAGCCCCATTAGAACTGCCACAGGCTATGCTCTGATTTTAACTCCTCCTTAGAGAGCAACTAATGGTTGTGAAACTTTGTGCAACAATTTGACGCAGTGCTTGCTGCTGATGCAACCATGTCCTATTGATGTCTGAACTGCCTCACCCCAATTGGAACTGCCACAGACTGTGTTCTGATTGTATCTCCTGCTTAGAGAGCAACTAATGGTTGTACAACTTTGCGGAAAAATCAGATGCAGTACTTACTGGTGATGCAGCCATAAATCTACATTGTCCAAGGATGTAGGGGTTGCAAATTGGTAGTTAGCTTCCAAAGTACTGGTAATCCTTGCTCAGAGCCAATACTATGTGTGGCATGTCTTCTAATTGTATTCCTTGTTCAGAGAGCAAGCAATGTCTGTAGATTGCTGCACATGTACCTGACCAGAATTTGGCATCATTTGCCAGCAGGAGTGGAGTTCAAATCTGAGTCTGGATGACTTTTTTCAGTAGACTAGCCATAACTTGCTCAATTTGCACTTCAATTGACAGGATGTTTGTACCAAAATGTTGCCACAAGATAGGGCTATCCGATGGTGTATTGTATGTACAGATCTTCCCACACTTTGGGGGACAAAAAGGTCACATCTGAAAAGGCATCAATTTGCTGGAGCACACTAGAACAATTCTTCTTCATTCTTCAGGAATTATAACTGCACTGCCTAGACCATCATTTAACCTTTTATATAGTTAAACCAAGTGCCTTTGACTTGACAACTTGTCTTCTGGAAATTGTTGGTCTTAACATCAACAGTGCATGCAGGTATGAAAATGACTCGTGGCATTGAAACTCTGCCCGCACTGCTTACCAAGAGTGATTGAGCACCTCTGCATGACATGGCTGTGACAGTGCAAACATCTTGACAGAGGAAAATTTATTGTCATGCAGACCTTCTCAATAACCTTTATCACCTATGAGGCTCCGGATACTTAGAGAGGAATATAGTGTATCGCTAAGATATGATACTTGAGATAGAAGGGGCACAGAAGAATTTTGAGGGGGTGGAAAGGACCACAAGTTCTCTTCTGTGTTAATAGTTATGGTACAGCCTTGTAAAGCTTGGGCCTGGTTTCCATGTGGCCTCAATCATGAGTGACAGTGAGTCACTGCCTGTAACCATCTGACAGCTCAAACAGGTGGAACCTTGTCTCAGTGCCATTGCAAGGTAAGACATTACTCTGCTGTTGCCTTCTGGTGTCTGTTACTATGTGATAACCTTGAACACACGACATTGGCCTCACATGTCATCTGGATGGGGGTTGCCAGTATTCACTTTTGAACTTGCATTCTCTAAATCATACAGGGGCACATCTTTTGTAATCATCTGAAGATCACATAGCAACACTGTGATCCAGTCTACTCAATGCCAAGCTGTTTCATAGACATTATGGTTCTCATTTGTCAGATTGGCAGTGCCAAAAGCAGGTGTGAAACAGGTCCAGCACTGCATGAGCAGGTTCTCCAGAGTAGCATGTTTGAGACTGTTTGAAACATGTCTCCAACTTCAAAGTAGTAGTGATACCAATCAAAAAAACATTCTAACCTTCAGCAAGAAGCTGTACTAATGAAACTCATAGTACAGGAGCTAATCCCAGACATTTCTGTCCCCTATCTTGGCAATGGTAAACTACAAGATATATAAGACTCCTTATCACTGTCCTTGTACCTCAGTACACTTCCATCCTTTTATAGCTCCAGTGCTGGCCGGTAAATATACTATTATCTGCATTGCCCTTACTTTGTGTCATGGTACTGAAAACGGTTTTACAGCTATCTCTTATCACAACACACCTCACTTCTCCAAGCCTTCATATTGCTTTATTGCTTGTCTGTAAGTACCTATTGTCCCTGTTGTGTTGGCCTTGAGTCACTGTAAGAAGATTGTGCTGACAGCTAGCTATCTTCAAGTTACTGTTGGTTCAGACCCTCTCAAACAACCCTTCACCTTTTCCCCATCCTATACTGTTATGCAACTTTCAGCCTCTCTCATTCTGGTCACCACTGTCGTCACCAGTGCATTCCATGGGATGAATGTGTCTGCTGCCCCATACAGCAACAGTAGAGAATCTCCCTATCCCACTCCCTTCAGTAAATACAGCAACTTGAGCAGACAGCAAACCACAGCTGGCTTTACCAAGCATCATCAAGATCTCATCAACTTCAAGCGAGTACTCATACCAAAGAGCTCAGAAATGTCAGAAGACGATGCATTCAACATCCTTGAGCAGCTGCGCCATAATCACCCCAATGTGTATGCTAAGCTGGAGAATGATATGATCTCAAAATTAAAAAAGAAAGAGCCATTTGTTGAACCTATGTCTAAAGAAGCGCAAGCCATGTTGTTTCTCCATAGAAATGATGAATGGGAGGAAGGGAAAGAAAACAAGCTTGCAGCTACAGGTCCAATAAATAGGTTTTTGCAGTTCTTCTCATAGATTTCGCCCCTATTGTAGGCTTGTTGATCTTTTGCCTTATGTTTGCATGTCATGTTTCAGTTGCAATTACTGTAAATTTACAACTGTAGCCGTGCTACATTTGACTTGTGACAGGGTATGATGTTGAATTTTGACTATCAAGGGCCTGTGGGACAAGTGATACTACTGCAGCTGTCAAACTATGCTTTGAATTACATGCTTACCATTGGGCAAGAAGATATCAGAAGGTTGTGGGAAAGGGACAACATTTTGAGTGCTTTACCTTCCTGAAACAACGTAGCTGAGGGGCCACAACTGTTCTGTCAACTGGAGAAGGTGCAGGATGATCATAAGATTGTAAAGATGGTCGAATGTATTCAACACGTCTAGAGGCAGGGATGTGATGTGCAGTCGTTGAGACAATAACATACCCCCCGGACACAAAGAGACTGGGCACAAACACATCTGACCTCGCGAGAGGCGATTACATGTGTAAGTAGGGGTTGAGGGTATGCGTGAATGGAGGTTGCGAGTGGGTCCAAGAGGCCTAGGCTGCACCTAGACTCGGGTGAGCAGTGATGCATTTGCAGGGCTCGGAGTGCCAGGCCAAAAGCGCTGTGGTTTGTTTGGGTAGCTGGGAAAAGTTCCGGGTAGAAAGTGTTAGAAGGCTATGCAAGTAGAGGAAAGCGTTGAGAGAGTAAGACTGAGGGGGATCACACAGTGGGAGTTGGGGATAAAAAGTGCTTAGAGTTGCATTGATTGGAGTAAGTTTTATATACGGTAACTACGGCGCTCGTACATTAAGCATCTAATTTGATATAGTCGAACACTCCCCTTCAAGCACGAATATGAAGTAGTTCATTGAAGTGCTTGAGTTTTTTGAGAGGTAGTGCTTTAGTAAGTGTATCAGCACGTTAATTGTTAGAAGATATGTGATGAATAGTTATATACTTCTTGAGTACACAATCGCTGATGAAATTCTTACGAATCTCGAAGTGTTTAGTTCGTTGCAAATTTTGCTCGTCAGGTGAGCTAACAATGGCAATAGTTGATGCACTGTCAGTATACATTTTGACAGGATTCATAGTAAAGTTCAGTAGTTCGTCAATGAGTGCTTTTAGATATATAGCTTCAGTTGATGCATGCACTAAGGCATATAATTTGGCTTTGGTGACCGATAGTGTTACGAGTGAACCGCGCTTACTTGACCAAGAGATAAGCGAGTCATTGTATGTGAAGGTGTAGCCCATTATTGATTTATTGCCGTATGTAGTCATACCGTCAGAATCAGCATATCCGACAAGTGAAGTATTAGTAGTAGTTGCTTGGTTTCCTAGGACAAGCCAGTAATTGCACGTTCCCTTCAAGTATAGGTAACACTGTTTAGCTGCAGCAAAGTGTTCCTTGGAAGGGTCAGCTAAGTATTGTGCAAGTTGACCAGTGCAGTATGCAACGTCTGGTCGAGTACAGTCAGCAACGTACCGTAAACCACTGACTAAAGACATGTATTGTTTAATAGTGTCAGCGTCCTGACGAGGTTCTTTCGAGTCACGGGGGGCTAAGTTGTGCTCGTGTATCATAGGCGTACGGCGTGTATGATTGTGGTCAAAGTTGTCTCATTTAAGTATAGTTTGGATATAATTGCATTGACAAAGCTTGATAACACCAGAGGCTTTGTCGTAATCGATCTCCATGCCAAGCATCCAGTGGATAGTACCACCGTTTGTTACTTCGACATGTTGTCTAAGTGCTATCTCGAATTGTTCAGCAACGACAGAAGTAATAGTACAGAGAGTAATATTGTCGACATGAACAGCGAGTATAAGTATTAGTTTGTCTCCCTTGTAAAGGTAGAAGACAGCGTTATCGTAGTCTGAACGCTTGAGTCCAAGTTGGAAAAGTATATCGCATAGTACCTTGTACCAGCGACGTCCGGCTTGTTTAAGGCCATAGATAGTTTTGCGTAGTTTAAGTACCCAGCCCTTAGGCAAGTTGGGCAGTAAGTCGCCAGGCGGCGGACGAAGATAAAGATCTTCATCATTGTTAATTTTACCGTATAAGTAAGCAGACTTAACATCGAGTTGGTTAATCTCAAAGTGTAGTGAAGCCGCAAGTGTAAGTAATTCGTAATCAATACCATTGCGCTGAGAGTATCCTTGCGCAACAAGTCTTGACTTGAGTTTAGTAACTTTGCCATGTTCGTACTTGGTCTTGTAGACAAAGCGAGAGCCAGTAATGTTGGCATTTGGCAGCGGGATACAGTATTCCCAAGTGCCGAGTTGTTCTAGTGTATCAACCTCAAGTTTCATAGACTTGAACCAATCGTCTTTGAGAGGGTGATTAAGTACATCTTTGAAAGTGACAGGGTCACCGACGTCCTCAGCATAGTAAGCGTTAAACTCAGTTAAGTAGAAAGCAATGTTAGTGTCTACTTCGTCGTAGTTTAGACCATGAGCTTTACGCGTTAGTTGAGGAGTTCTGTTGGAACGCCTTGGACCAGTAGGGTCAGGCTCGTCGATTTCCATTGGTTCTATGTGAGGGTTGTCCTCAAGTTCAAGTTATTTTTCAGTAGTAAGTTTTTCGACATTTGGTTCTTTCTCCCCTTCAATTTGTATTGTAGAGTCAACAAATTGCAAGTTACGTTCAACTCCGACATGTTGTCCGAAGTAAACATAGTGACCTTTAGAGTGTTCAGCGAAGCCTATCCAGACTCCCCTTTTACCCTTAGATGCTAGTTTATTTGTGCGATATTCGTTGTATACGATGCACGGCTGACCGAAGACTTGAAGTCCATCAAGGTTAGCATCAGTGCCATATCGCTTAAAGTAAGGAGTTTTGTAGTTAAGTATAGTACGAGGAGAACAATTGTATGCATACATTGCATATAATGCAGCGTACCACCATAGTCGATTTGGTAAAGATGCAGTATGCAGGTTTACTCGAATCAAGTTCATAATAGTCTGATGTACACGTTCAGCAACACCATTTTGCTGAGGAGTATCGTGTACAGTGAGACGTAGTATAGTTCCTTGAGTATTCAAGTAAGCAGTCATAGCTTTACTGGTAGAGACACCGTCGTTATCGGCTTGAAGTATCTTGACACAAATACCATATTGCGTCAAAAGTTCAGTAGAGAAGATGACCCATTGAGTATAGGCGTCATCTTTAGTAACTAGTGGTGCAAGTACTAACCATCTAGTAGCATCGTCGACAATAGTCAACCAGTATTTATGTTTACCAGTAATCGACGCTGTGGGTAGAGGCCCAAAGATGTCAATATGAAAGTGATCTCCGAAATCTTCAGCTAACGATGAAGAACGAAGTTTAGGTACAGTATTGCGATGGATATTGTTAAGTAAACAATCCTCACACGGAGTTTCAGTATGGTCAGTTATATGATCAGTAATGATTAACGAAGTTTGAAGTAGTTTCTTGATCATGAAGTAACTGAGATGACCGAGTTTTTTATGAAGTTCAAGTAAAGTAATGCCAGTTCTATGCACGCTTGCTAAAGAAGTCACTCAAGTTGATGATAGCGTGTATAAATTGTTTGATTTTCTAACAACAGCCACACAAGTCGAGTTTGAGTCGTATATAGTACAAAGATTGTTATAAAAAGTAAAACGATAATCAGAGTCCAGTTTTCAACGCTGATTAAAGTAAAAGGTAGAGTTGAGTTGAAGTAGACGTTCTTTAGCAAGAGTTCAGTAAGCTTACCACTTTCCTGTTCCACCTTGAGTACCATGTCACCAGCGAGTTTCAAAACTAGTTGTTCTGAGTTGGCAACAGTCAGTACGATAGTTGGTACGGAGTGGACATTGAGAAGTAAGTCTTGATACGGCGTACAGTGAATAGTTGCGCCAGTATCAAGAATATGTATCGACTCATCTGTTGACGAAGTCGCATACAGCGGCAGTAGAGTAGGAAAAGTGGTAGTAGTAAGCGAAGTACTTACGTGCATAGTGACGTCGGACTCAGAGAGAGCCAACACCCACGCGCTCTGGTTGCAACGAGGAGTAGTGGTCGACGGACCAGCGACAGCGGGAGTGGCAACAGCAGCGGCAGCGGTGGCAGCTTTGCCCTTGGCACCAGCAGCGACGGACTTCCGGGTGATACCCTTCCTCTTCATTGCCTCCTTGGACTTCTCTGTCCAGGGCGAAGGGCAAGTAGGCGTCGTGTGGCCTGTCTCGTTGCAGTTGAGACACTTCATCTTTGAAGTGTCACAGACGGACTTCTCCTTAGAGTAAGGAGCGGCGTCCGCACGAGCGGAGGAAGTGGCTTTCGCCGGACGTTCAACACGTTTGTCGACTGCTGGCGACACGGCGGATGAACCACCAGCAGGCCTATCACGAGGAACGAGGGTTGACAAACCCTTGGACCGAGGGCAGTCGAGTGGATGAGCGAGTCGCCAGCTATGGAAGTTGCTGCGAAGCTCAACGCTCAGAGAGATGGGGTTGTAGTCGTACTTCTCACCCGCAGGAGTACGAGAACGCACGCCAGCCTCGTAGCTAGCGCGAGTATGTGCATAGGCAGGGGGAATGATGCCGACGAGGGCGGAGTAGAAGATGTGCTGAGGGAATTCGATACCCTTGGACAGAATATTCGAGTAGAGGTTGTGCGCGTCATCAAGTAGTTTGTCCATTTTGTGGACAGGACGGCGGAGGGAGAAGAGTTGGAAAATTTTGTTCGCGTCCAACATAGTAGAAGTCGGCTCAAAACGTTTGGAGAGTTTCTCCATGAGTCTGTGGGGCGCGGTCTCGTTGAGATAGTTGGCCATCACAGAGTCCGCGATGTGTCCAGCCAGGACGTTGAAGACGGCCCGTTGGACCTCTTGAGGGATAGTCAGACCACCCCTGTAGCTGTAGAAGTCGACAATGGTCGACATCGCAGTATTGACGCGGAACTTCCACATCGGCCAGGTATCAGGACCTGTGAGTTTGCCAACGTCTGCAAAGGCTTTGTGGACGTCGCTAAGCGACATTGTATACTCCACATCGTGCTTTGGAGGCACGGAAAGGAGGGATGATACCGCTCGCGCGGAGTCAGTAGGGCCAGATGGCAAGGGGGACGGTGCATGATGGGCTCTGGGCAGTTTGCCCCTTCGCCTTTTGTGCGCCTCGTTGTTGTCCATAGGATCGTCGCTGTCATCTGACGATGGTTTAGTGGTGTGACGACGGGCGAAGTCGTTGCGGAGTGTGTCGAATGGAGTGCGACGGCGATCAGATGGGGGTGCTGAGACTCGACGTGATGCCATGATGCGGGCAGTGGGATGGTTGACGACAGCTGAGGTAGAAGGGACGTTGGGGGCGTGGTCAGAAGGTGCAGCAGAAGGTGCAGGACCTGGGGTACCAGCGCGAGAAGCGGAAGACATCAAAGATTGTTGAGGAGTAGGAGCAGGAGGAGGAGTAGGAGTAGGAGTGAAGACTGGGGTACGTCTCCTGCGAGTGGTACGAGGGATAGTGCCTCGAATAAAGTCAGTTTGGTGTTGTTCGCGCATAGAACGACGAGGTTGAGACTGATCAGCGGGATCAGAGCTCATCAACTGGTGGAGAGTGAGTGCAGAGAGTAGTTTGAGTAAGGTAAAGAGCTTATCCGGGGCTCATAACCTGTTAGAAGGCTATGCAAGTAGAGGAAAGCATTGAGAGAGTAAGACTGAGGGGGATCACACAGTGGGAGTTGGGGATCAAAAGTGCTTAGAGTTGCATTGATTGGAGTAAGTCTTATATACGGTAACTACGGCGCTCGTACGTTAAGCGTCTAATTTAATATAGTCGAACAGAAAGATGTAAAGTAAAGCCAAGCAAGGCAATGCAATGTAATGCAAAGAGGCAATAGAACTTAAGTGTCGCAAAAGAAAGTGGTGTAAAAGTGATAGAGCTAGGGGCAACGCAGTGGTGAAGAAAGGGGAGAAATTGGAATGCAATAACACAAGTGGGGGGGGAGAGGGACATCAGGTAAATAAAGAAAATGTTATCGTGCTTTATATTGCGTGCCAGGGGTTTATCGCGCGTGCTTGACATTATAATGATGTCCGCATAAGGCAGGTCCTTTAGATTGCATTGTAAAGGCCAAGTGGCATGCGGTAAACAATTTTAAACTAATGTAAAGGCCCAGCACTCGATGTAAAGCAGTAGTGGAAGTAATATAATACATTGTTAACCATTATTACTGGTGTCACATCATGTCACACCGCGTCTGGGACCAGATGCAAGGCGCTGGCAACCACAACATTCTCTGAGTCCGACTCGGAGAACACCCATGACAACAGACAGACCTACGTGAATATAGGTTGTATACGTCTCGGCTCAGACCTTTCGTCTACAGGATGGCAACCCTCAAGTCTGGTACCAAATCTGTCTGCTTTCGCTGTCCCACAAAGAAGAGAACGCGCTATTGCACCCTTGTGGGCAAATTGGTCAAGTCCGTCTGGCCTTCCCCAAGTGTGTAGCGATGTTCGGTAATGGGTCCGTGAGTGGTTATCACAGAATGCGTATGGAGACCACGCGTACCATGTGGGCTGAGGCTCGACGGGGGACTTCGCTTGTGATATGGTCTAGGTGGAAGCGCAACCCTGCACGCCACTGCAGGAGAGGCGCACCTTGGCAGAAGCTCATGAGGATGTTGTCGTCCTATTCTCGGAGAGAAAAAGGGATGTGGTATGCCCTTTCTGGTGCCGCGTTTTTCCTTACTTGAGCCTAGTCAATGAGCGCTGAGCTTGGGGGTGGTGATGGTAGTTGAACGGTCCGGAATCAGATTTCAACGGCTCGGACACAGCGAGTCATTGTGTTGTCTTTCGGTGCGATGAGCCATGAGTGACTAAAGACAATGCAGAGATGAAAGCTCACGGATCGGAACGTCTGATGACTCCGGATGGAAGTCCGGATCTATCCAGGATATTAGCTACCTCAGCTGAGAGTGGGAGTAGCACGTCCATGTACACACACCTCAAAAAAACGTGATCCTTCTCTGCATCAGAAATAACTGCGCGCATGAGGACAGCCCAAAAAGGTAGACAACATAGGGTGGCATCGACTCCCCGGGGATTACATGCTCAGGTACGTGAATCTTCTTTTTTTCTGCGCAATGTGACGGCCAACTGAGCTGCCAAACACTGCGGGCAAAGGCCGATTTCACATGACGTGAAATGATTGTGAGAGTTATTTGATATGTTAAAAATCCCGTGAATATATAGTTATGTTTGGGGGGTTAGATTAATATACAATCAAAGACATTTTTGTGATTTTTCTACAAATTTTCAAGCCTATCTACTGGCAGCCTTTCCGCGCTCCGAAAATCTGTGTGAATATTGATTTTTCGGGCAGATTTCCGACCGACCTAAAATTGTAAAAACAATTAGATTTCCCACGTGTGTCGGGTGATGGCAAACATAACGTGGCAAACAACTTTCACGAACTTTTCGGTAGCACGTGCATGCAACGAGGTAGGCCGCCGGAAATTCTACCCGCCCTTTCCTTTTCTTGATTTTTTCATGCCCTTTTCCCACGCCCCGCCGAATCCGTGGAAGGCATCTTTTCCACTTGGTTTTCTGAGCCTTGAAAGGTAACTTTCCTTTCATTTTTCTTTTTGATTTAACTACCACTTAAACAACAGAAATTCCTGCGCCGGAAAAGCCACAGAATTTGTATAGCATTATTTTGTATTCTCAAACATTAAGAAACAATTCCGAGCCCAAAATTGCCTATGGATTATCTGCTGATAGTTAACATTTAAATGGGTAATCATGCAAATTTCAAGGCGTGTGAAATCGGCGTTTGCCCCTAGTGAAAGGGACACGGAAGGTCAAAGTGACGAAGCTTATTGAATTCAATCTTACTGCAAAGCATGGAGGGTAGCTGGGTTCCTCACTGCGCCGTAACCCCAGAAGGTACGGCAGGGACAACACCAAAGGCAGGTGGATATCTGGTGAATCTCCGGTACGCCATGCATTAGGTCTATCCTGACAAAAGATGTTTCTCCTTGAGTACAAAGTCTCAAGATGGACATGGAGAACTAGACCTAAACAAAGGAAAATACCTGAAACAAAACAGATTTCAGCCAAAGTTCAGATGAGAAACAGAGGGAGGAAACTCGGTAGATCAGTGCGCCTCAATCACTGCATCATGCATGGTACAAGCGGCCTCGAAGCTGCATAAGCGTTTGCGCTACACTTCTCGCCTGACAAAAAAAGGTGTCATGATATATACGTGGTATTTGAACATGGTAGAATGGTTGTACAACTCGGAGCAAGGAGCCGCGACGTCAGTGCGACGGAAACCAAAAATTCCCCAAAGGTTGGGCTGCGTACGGCGTAACATGCAGATTGTCGGCGAGTACCCTGGTTATTGGATACAAGAAATATGGGGTGGAGGAGAAAGCCAAAACTGCAAAGCGGGCCCATCGACGTCTGCAGCAAGGGGATAGCTCAGTTTCAGCTGACGTGGACCTGATAAAAAACCAACAAACACTCACAATAGTGACTGCGGGGCTAGCATGCTACTATACTACTGCTCTAGTAAGTCCCTTTGATCTTGTAAATGGGCAAAGTCACAAGGTGGCGATGAGTTTCATTACTGCGGTAATGAAACGTTGAACCACAAAGGGAGCCACGGACTCATTCACCTGCCTATTTGGGACACATGCACGCTTGTTTAGGGCAGGTCATTTTACGTAGCTGCCTTTGGACGTGTTTCAGACCAGTGGCCGTTTCTTCTTATAGTCCTGCGATCTAGTGAGTGATAAGCCTTCCGAGCTGTGTTTGTCTACCATTGTTCTGACCCAACTCTGAAGACGTCCTCCTAGTCGTCCACTTTGTGACTTGTGTGTACGTACGACTCGGAGAACCCTAAAGGAAATGGTGAGCTCATCTCCCGTGCTATTGAATCAATATATGCTGTGCTTACACTGCATCTCGACTTTCCAGTGAACTGTCCACTACGGCCGCCTTGTTGGAGAGCATTGGTACGCGAATTCACCGACATATGACCGCCAAAGCCTCAACGTCACCAAATACAGTATACCGCACGCCGAGGGAACTTCTCTTGGAAACGCAGCGGTGATAATAAGGGTCACGGTTGATACGTGTGGAACAATGATGGACCCATCTGTGGGTACGTGGTCGCACAACGTCCGATCCTTCTCCTCTTCACCCATGAGCCTTTGCCCTGAGTACTCCTAGCTCCAGCTTCAGCGACGTTTGAGGAGCCCTCTCTCATAGTTCCTGGCAGCCAAGTGCGACACATACAGCCTTGCTCGGTCTAACTGGCCTGATTTTCCAGCCCACCTCGTCTTTGGCGCCGCTTCATAGATCCCGCGCACGCAAGCAGAGCCAGGTATCACTGTTGACAAGAAGATGCGGCGTGTATAGCTATAGCGGGCCAGGACTTCCACCCGACGCGCATACACAAAGGTGACGATGTTCTCGTCAATTGCCAGGCCATCAACGGTTTGTTTGTGTCATCTGACAACCCCCGCTTACCACCCACATGGCCCCCACAGACACCATCATGCTCAACCCTGCCCTCACTCTTGAGCATCTTGAGGCCGCTTCCTACACTGAAGGCCTCTTGAAGCTCTACGCCGCCGCATTCGCTAATGCTGGCTACCCGGTTTGGGTTTGGGAAAGGTTTGAACAAATTTATCAGCACGAGCTCAGCCACGCTGAGCTCCTTTTGACGGCTCTTGGAAGCGACGCCACCCAGGCTTGCAACTATTTTTTGCAAGCTATATCCTCCTTCTCTCTTCCTCTGTGCACTCATCATGCGTTACAGCCCTTTCACCGACCCAAAGTCATTCATCACCCTCTCCATGGCGCTCAAAGGCACCAGTACCTCTGCATGCACAGGCACTGCCCAGCTCATCTTAAACAAGGGCGCCCTTACTACCGCCGCCGTAAGCACCCCATCCAAAAAGTGTTTTCTTGTATTTTCATCCGCTGTATTCTTGTCCATTTGCGCTGCTGAAGCACGCCACGACGGCCGGGTCTCTTCCGCTGCCCCAAAGGGCGCGGCTCGGAACGGCCCTTACGACATGGCCCTCTCTGTGGACTGGACGCCGGTCAAAGCCGCGCACTTGCTCTGTCGGTGAGCCCTTGCAGTCATGTGTGAACACGACTTCAAGCTGACAGACTTCTGCCAACCAGCTATTGGGCCATTGCTGCAGTACCACACCCCCTCTGGGCCTTCTGCACGACCACACCGTTGAGGAGCGCGAGAAGATCTACTGCGCAAGCAGCTGAAGCCTTGTGTATGGCAACAGGTGGCCCTAAGGTAAGTCGCGGTACTGATACCACTTGAATTCTCACCTGATGGTTAAGTAGCCAACACCCGCAGGACGTCATCTTGCACGAACACTCTCGTTTTTCTTTCACGGTTGCTACAATTTCAATGACACCCACCTCTGCCTGCAATGCTTTTGCATTCCTGACTTTTTTTTACCATGCTGGCGCTGTATTATTAATTAGCTGATCTTGTCGCCATTGCGCTGTTCAATCCATTGCCATTGTTCCTATGCACCCTAATGCAAGAACTACTGCCTTGAAAACATTGTATTGATGTGTATGACAATATAAACTACCGGCAGCGAGAGTTATCTTGCAATGTAAACTGTGGGCGGAGATATTAAAATGTATTACCATGCAAGATAAAGTGGCCTGCAGACCATTATCGCGGGTGCCGGGTGTTTATAACTTTCCAGGTACGGGGATTGTGTGAGATAAAGTTGGCTCAATGTTATATTGTAAGGCTCGGGTTTACAGTGGTAGGTATTGTGCGATAACAAATTTTTTTACGAGATGGAGTGGTGTGGTAAAGTAAGAGAGAAAGGAATGTGCTGGCTCAATGCAAGAGGATAACGCAAAACGCCATGGCAAACACAGTAGGAAACGCAATGGGAACACAGAATAAATGCAGTCTGAATTGCAGTAGCCTTGAGAAAGAGAAGAGGCGGCTGTAAAAGGGGGTTGCAGTGAAGGAGAACGCAGTAGGACTCAGTAGCCTTGAGAAAGAGAAGGGGTGGCTGTAAAGGGGGTTGCAGTAAAGGAGAAACGCAACGCAGTAAGTAACACAGTAAACTAAACGCAGTAGGAACACAAAAGGGGGTCGCAGTGAAGGAGAAAGTGATGCAGGGTGAGAGATACGCACTGCGGAGTTGCTCAAAAAGCAAGGGAAAAGTGGCAGGGGCAACTTTGAGGGGAAAACCACGGGGGTGTCATATTCTCAGCTAAGCAAAGTACAGACACAGCGTATATAAGTAAAAAGAAATAGGGGCTATAGCAACTTGAAGCCATGCGAGAGCAAGGCAAGGAAAGGGGCATCGCGCGATGAAACACGGGAAAAACACGAAACATGTTACAGGAGCGATAGGGCACTGCCTTTAGCCGCTCTGCAAAGAGGACAGGCTGCGGAACCTGAGGGAGTGGAAAAGGGGGCCGGGAGGTTCCAATAGCTATGAGCTTGAGTGCGAGGGACTACAACGATGCAATATGTGGCAAGTGAAGCCATGCGAAGCAAAGCAGAGGGAATGCAACGCGAGGCAGCACGAGGCAAAGCAACGCGGCACAACGCGACGCGAGGCAATGCGAAGCGAGGCAATGCAACGCAACGCGATGCAACGCAACGCAACACAACACAACGTGAAGTGAGGGAGAAGCAAGGCACCGCGAGATAACGCGAGGCAAAGCAAGGCGGCGCAACGCGACGCGAAGCAACATGCAAGGCGAGGCAACGCAAGGTGGCGCGAGGCAAAGCGAAGCGGAGGGCATGCAAGGCAAGGCAAGGCAAGGCAACGCGAGGCAACGCAAAGCAAAGGAGAAGCGAGGCAGTGCAAGATAACGCGAGGTGAAGCAAGGCGGCGCGACGAGACGCGAAGCAACATGCAAGGCAAGGCAATGCGATGCAAGTCTTGCCAAAAACAAGGGCTGCTGCTAGTCCATGCAAATGTGCTCGCATTTGGGCCTGTTGCACGTCCAGTGATTTCCGGGTGTATCATCGTAATCCCACTTGCTGTCGTAAGAACCTAGGACACACAAGCGAAGCAAGTTAATCCAGGTGCGACAGAGAAAGAGCACAATTGCATGATGACTGTACCTAAGACACATGAGCGAAGCGAGTTAACTACAGGTACAGGCTGTGAGCATATTGCATATGTGAGGGACAACGAAGAATACTCACTCCAGGTGCGAAAGAGAAAGAGCATGATGGAGTGTCAGGAGCGGGGGTGAAGGTATATAAGACAGAGCCCTCAGGCGACCCAAAAAGGAAAATCTGCAATACAGATGTGTCTGCGTGAAGAAAGAACAATAGAGTGACCATATACAGAAAACAAAGACAGTCCGGTAACTACGAGTCTGTGAGCCGGAGCTGAAAAGCCATTAGATTGAAACACAAGGCCGGAAGAAAAGGCTTGAGAACAACTCGCAAGAACACCAGAAAGTGCAACATATTCAAATCCACTGCTTTGGCATCAAATCAATTACACGGCGTGTTCTGTTGGCAATTCATGGAGTCTGACAGAAATTGTTTCATAGCTTTGGAAGGCCAAATCCATCTTTGAGAAGCTTGATGCTTATATTTCAGTGACTGCCTTGTATGGACAGATGTGGTTCTCAATTATGTACAGAGCAAACAAAGTGTTAAAACTATATAATATAACATGATATGATATGTAGTTTCCCACGCCTTATTATAAGGACGTTTTAGGTAGCAGAGTTCCCACAGTCTTGATATAGGAATCATGCAGCCGTATATGGAAACTCAAGTAGTAACCATCACATTAGCTGAGATGTACAGATATGGGTTGTAGTAGTACTATACATATATGTATGCCTGTGTTTTAGTAGCATAGGAAATGACATGGAAAGCACGTAGTACAACTCCAGAGGATGCCTAAAGCATTCATCTGAGGACAAGTACTAGCATGAGTCATTTACTCATTATGTACGCCTCTGGTACAAGTGCTGAGCCTAGTCATACAATAAGTCATGCACTTAGTAATACAGTAGAATAGCTTAAGTAGACATGTATAGTAGTCGCTTACATAAGTAGATACATACATGTATATAAGCAGAGCTGCTGAAACAGCAAGAATAATAACACTCATTATTGAAGCTTAACAACCTCTACCCCTTGCACACATATTCCACTTTGTTAGGTTATGAGCCCCAGCTTTTAGCTTAACTACATCCACACTCTCAACGACATCCATCAACCAGTATCCCCCAAGCTTTTTTATAAGTAAGTTTCTCTACTTTACTTTGTTTGGCCACATAGTAGTAGTAGAGTTGTACTGGTTGACTGCCTCAGCTTCAAATACAATATTCCCAACTGATTTTCTACAGCTAATTCCCTCACCTACTTGCCCCTTGCGTACGCACTCCCAACACAGCTGAATACTTAAGCCACCCTTGGTGGTTCTTGACTTTAACGAGTCATGCATTACGCGGAATCTGCCTAACACGCAGTGTAAAATTCGGTGGTGGAGGAACAAGCTCCCACTTGTACAGTGGTAGATCGGCGGAGTAGTACAATAGGAGGGTAGTGTTGAGTGGCACTCTAAGCTCGTGACTTAAAGGCCTAGGACCTTTGTGTTGGTGCACGTCAGTCAGTCCTGGAATTTGAAATCGCCGCTTTTTGTAGCTGTAGAATTCCTCAAGGCATGTCGTCCACCCTACTTTTGGTATCACGGAGATTGTGGACTCTCCTATACTTTGTGGTGTTTCTTACATGCGCCATTATGTTTTTGTCATATCATACCGACTGGTTGAAGTCAAAGTTGCAAGTGGTCATACTCGTCTTGAATCACTTGTGGAAAACTTTTACTCACATTCACTTTTCCATTAGCAATCCCCAGGACTTTCTCAAGGAAAGTGTTGTGGATTGAATACGACAACATAAATCTTATACTTTCGATTCTTTCTTCCAGACCGTTATATTTTTGAAGATGCCGAACAACTCTCGCCTCACTTCCCGTTGCGTCAATGCCCGCTTCGCTCCCCATTCTCCCAATGATCCCTACCGTGTTCATGACTACACTCGGTTTGACCGTATGGGTCACCCCATCGTCATAGAGATAAGGAGTTCACCAACTCCCATCTCTATCTGTATGAGTCAGACCGACGCTCAGGAGCCAGGATCAATGTCAACTACGTTGACAGGGACAGAGTTCGGCGCATGGAATCGATGGAGTACAGTCTTCTAGGTCGTCATGGCTGGGACAGGTTAGGCAGAGTGATAGGCAAAGGCACCTCCAAGAGGTGAATTGTATTATCGATAAGCCAATCGAGAGGCGGAATTGGATCTATACAGACAAAGGCCTCGTAACGTCAGTGCAGAAATCAGGGTGCATCAAACCCAAACTTCTTCCAGGGTTAATGCTGCACCTCCTCGCGATCTGCGTGCCGTTGCACCCTCATCCTCATTGTCAGCATACTCCAATGCCACCACCTTTTGTGAGTGCAGGATTATCGCTTTGGGACATGGTTGCCCAAGCATTAAATAATTTTGCATCTCCACAGACTTCTTCAACTATGGTCAATCCGCCTACACTGGTCATTCCGGATATTGTTGATGGTATGAACGGTTTAAATATTAGTTCACCAGTTTCTCATGATTCTTCAGAACCAGTAGTCCAGGCCGCTTCTGCTGCCAAACCTACACCGGTTCCATCCTCCACTACTCAGGAGGAGGAACAGGTTGAAGATAAATGGCCAACGGTATTTGCTCCCCAACCAGTCATTCCCACCTTCTCATTTGACGACTGGGTCCACGTTGATCGCACCAACACTAGGTCGGCTTTGCCCGTCTATCCGTGTGGTATGGTTTATGGCGAGGATGGACCAAAGGGGGAGGTTTTCAGGCCGGAGCAAGTTTGTTCCATCCTCGCCATGCAACATGTCAACCAACCCAACTATACACCCAATGAGCTGGTCTTACGCTCTAAGGGACTTGTTGATACAATGGTCGTTAGCATGGGCAACAAATGCGAGCACTATTGTGAGATGGTTGAGGAGTTGCAGGAATTTGCAAAGTCCCAGCGGATCAAGGAGATCACAGCCTGTGCCCGGATCTACCTCAAGCTCAAGAGGGGACAGTGGCTGGACTGCAATAATATCTGGAACACGTACTTTATCTCAGTTGCAGACTTTCACACAGCAATGGAGGTCTTCAATGGTCGCAATCATCTTAGCAATCACCAGCTGGTCTGGCTGACACAGAGACATATGGAGAAGAAGGAGGACTGGATGAGTATCTTTCATAGAAAGGAAGAGTTTAAAGGCAAAATGAAGGAGGTAAAGATTGAGCCCGCTGAGCTTGAGCCTTCTTTAGAGCCTGGATTGTCTTCTCTTTGAATGGACTCTCTGCAAGCAAATTGAACTATACCGCGCAATGTATACTATAAAATATCACGATGTGTACATTTATACTTGTTACAAATGGTCATTTTTCATGAGCATAGTCTGTAGTGTACTTTTATACTTTCTCTATCTCTCTCTTGTTCTGCTTCGAGTCACGACCATAACGTAGCGCATTCTGACAAACTTTTATGACTTTCTTTACATAGTTTGTAACGTAGTACTCTGGCTTCATTATCGTGTACAAACTCCGAATTGCACCTCTTTGACACAGAGAACTTTTGTGACGTCGACAGTGTTGCAAGACCCTGTGAAACACAACCATGCCCTAACCGCTATAGATATTTGTTTGAAGCAGATTTAAACGAAGTTTATAGAATTATTGCATTGGTAACACAGGACTGGTATCTTGAACCTTTTGAACATCAGAAAGAACTCATTAGAGGTTACATAGGATCTGTACCGCATCTTGATGTACCTGCTTTAGTCACTGCATACTTTCAAGACTTAGCAAATTGTTGAGAAACAGAGCCACAGAACCACGAACCAGAAGTAGTAATAGATCAGGAACCATCAGAGATCATCACAGGCACAACTTACATTGGTGACACATCCAATCAATCTCTAGATAAGAACTCAGATTCCGGAGAAAATACCGAAGTCAAAGATCTTCTAGAAGAAACTTCTAAACAGACGTTATCACCTGTAATTGCACCTGTAGTACCTCATATCTCTGAAGTGTACATTCTGTACTACGACTTGATCCTTGATTGCTTTTGGTTATAATGGCTGAACCAGGAAAGATTAGTGGTAGTCAAATGATTGTCTTCAATGGTTCAAACTACAAGAAATGGTCCACCGCTATGATTGGCTTGTTCAGATATTCAAACACTTGGTTAATCGTGAATGGAACCGAAACAAAACCTACCTTACCCGCAGCAGCTGTGGCCAGTTCAGGTTCTGGTACGAGTACTGCACCTCCTGACACTTCTGATGAGAAGAAGGAACTTCAGGATTGGGAAATTCGGAACCAATGCGCTTTAGCTTATTTCAATATTTACCTTGACATTACTTTGCAATCCTATCTTGAAGGAGAGGATTTGGCCTCCAAAGTGTGGAAGAAATTGAAAACAGACTTTGAAAAGACATCAGTCTTAGCAAGCTCTGTTGCGTTCAGAAACCCACTTAGCTCAACTTTTGATGAGTCTAAGGATATGAACGTACAAATTCAAGGCTTCCGTACTAAGATTGGAGATACCAAAGTTGCTGGGTTAGACCTTGATGATCAAATTAAAGTTCATATTCTTTTGTGGGCTTTACCAACGTCATATGAAACCGCCATTTCTGCATACATTGGCACTGTTGCAAAACCCAAAGAAATTAAGTTTGACACGCTCATTCCCAAGATAAGAGTTACGTCGAAAGGGTTCAAACAGTGAAAATGCAAATTGGGTTACGCAGACCACGCGTTTACCGAAGGAAAAATGCAAGAAGTGTGGGCTTTCTAACCATACTACGAGTCAGCACTGGGATAAAGGGAAACCTAGCCAGAACAATTCTCATGGTAATGGAAATAATCAGCAAGGATCTTCTACCAACAACAAGCAGGGTAACAAGGAGAATAAAGGAAAGAAAGGAGGACAACAAAAGAAGTCCAAAGGCAAAGGTGTAACAGTTAAGGTTACACTCACCAGATAAGTGTTTAGCTTGAGGGGGAGATAGAGATATAGAGAGTAGAGTGTTGGTGAGAGTGAGTACTGGGGAGTACGAAGTAGTCCTTGATCAACAGAGTGGATAAGACTGAGGGGATATGCCCTCAGGAGTGCCTCTATATATACATGAAGGGGAGGACCCCAGGTACTACCCTAAGACCCCTAATACCTACATGAGTAAGCAAAGTAATCTACCTTACTAAGCATGCCCTATGCCCTAGTGGTGCCACTTCAATAATCAACCAATAGCAATTGTCCCCATGACCTGACCCCATGACCCAGTTCCAAGGCTAGACTTGTTCTAGCTTGTTCTAAGACAAGGCTAGACTTTTCCAGAAGATTCTAAGAACTATGACATCATCTAATGGAATGTTCTATACTATGACATCATAGTTCCAGCATGTTCCACAATGTTCCAGAGAGTTCTATCATGTGATACACAGATAAGGAAAGGAGCGCATCAGCGCATCAATTGATAGGCACTGAGAATAAGCGCCGGAATAGGCGCCTGATAAGCGCCAGATAAGCGCTGGATAAGCGCTTGACAAGCACTTAAATATTCCCAATAATACCGTTGCCTGGTAAGGCAAGTCTTGTAGAAACATTGAAAATCTGTGACATTACCCCCCCTTCTTGCTTTGAACTCCGTGCAAAGAGTTTTGAACGAACACCTTGGTCATTGAGTCCACTTTTTCACCATTGTCAAGAGGATGCCTAAGCAGTTCCGAGTGACTCTAGCGGCTTCTACCGACGTCCCTGACGGGGTTATCACCTCATTGGCTGATGGTAGTCTAGTCCGTACCCTCCTCAGTTGCATCATTGGATCGTGGATGATCCTTGGTGTGTTGTTCGTGACTTATACACAGTAAATTGTAGCTGAGCAAATAGCTCGGGGATGATTGTCGTAGAATTTTTTGATTGCTTCTTGAGCGTGCGTGATGTTTTCTACAGGTTCCCACGTGTTGTCGTTCGGTCCGTAGCCTTTCCAGCATATGTAATACTGAAGCTTTTTGGCACGACCTGTACATCTTGACTTGAGAATCTTCTCGACTTCGTATTCTTCTTCTCCGTCAATGATATCTGGCGGAGGCATCTCCAGCTTTTGGCCTTTGAATTCAGGTTCGTTGTACGGTACCAACTTGCTTGCATGGAATACAGGATGTATCCTTGGTGAACGTTCGGGCCATTCCAGTCTGAATGTGACCGGCGAGAGCTTTTCAGCAATCTTGAATGGGCCATAGTACTTGGCTGACAGCTTATGTCTAGATTTTTGGTAGTCTCTCAGATCTAGCATGACCTGATCGCCTTCGTTGAAGGGGACATTCTGAACGTGCTTGTCATAGTACCATTTCATGTGTTCAGCCGCAAGTTGTAACGCCGCTTTAGCATGCTCTTGAGCTTGCAAGCGGTTCCACATGATGTCATTCATGTCAGACCTTTTCAGGTCCTTAGTGAGCGTTGGACCAGCTCTAGGGTGTCTGCCGTATTTGAGGTAGAAAGGCGAGTGCTTAGTTCCCTCGTGCGCTGCATTGTTGTATGCAAACTCAGCCGAGCTGAGCAGTCTAGCCCAGTTGTCGTGTAGTTGATCAACGTAACAACGCAAATACTGTTCGAGCGTTTGATTAACTCGTTCAGTTTGACCATCAGTCTGCGGATGATATGCGGTAGTCATCGCAGATTCTATCCCTAGCATTTTACACCATTCCTGGAATAAGTCTGCTGCGAATTGTGGACCTCGGTCAGAAATGATCTGCATAGGTAACCCATGAAGGGTCCAGACTCTCTCATAGAGTAGAGCTGCAAGATCTTTTGCCGAGAACTCGCTTACAATAGGGAAGAAGTGCGCCCTTTTAGTAAGGCGGTCTACGACTACGCAGATAGCATTGAAGCCATCAGACTCCGGTAACTGAGTAATCAAGCTGACAGTCATGATATCCCATGGTTTGGCCGGAACCGGATTAGGGATGAGTGGTCCGTAAGGCTGTTGCGGACGAGTCTTCATCCGCTGACATGTGTTACAGCCTGTCACGTATTTCTTGAAATCGGTGGTTAAACCTGGCCACCAGTAGTTTCTTGGGATCAGTTCGTACGTTTTCCATCTGCCAGGATGTCCGGCAGAAGGTAGATCGTGATGCATCTGGATGATCTGGCGTCTCAGATCTAATTTCTGATCTTTGGGGATGTAGACTTTTCCACAGTATAGGAGTAATCCGTTCTCAAAATTCCATTTCTCTAGTGATTTCTTGAACTCCCTAGTACCAGAGTTAAGTAACTGCTGATAGTCCTTGGTAACTTCATCGTTCATGAGTGCTTCCTTGACCCGTCTTAGGATTTCATCATCGTTGATAGGCGAGTCATGAGAGTTTTTGATAGCAGAGATAGCAAAAAACTCGGTTTTAAGGAGAATTTTGTCCTCGTTATTGGAATTTACCCCCTCTTCATGATCTGGCCTCCTGGACAGAGGATCTGCAGTAAGCATGGTCTTTCCGGGTTTGTGCCGGAGCACAAAATTGAATCGCGTGAGGTATAACGCCCATCGCGCTTGTCTCCGAGTCAGCTTCTGGGCATTCCTGAAATATGTCAGGTTTTGGTGATCCGACCATATTTCTACGGTAATTGGATGTCCTTCCAGATGTTGACGATACTCTTCCAGGGCGCGGATAATAGCCAACAACTCTTTATCGTATATCTCATAATTTTGTTCATGAACGTTGAATGATTTAGAGTAGAAGGCCACTGGATGCCACAGCTTGTCAGCTGGGTCCAGTTGTGATAATACCGCTCCTGTAGCAAATTCGCTAGCGTCTGTTTCCAGACAGAAAGGGTTTTCATCCTCTGGTATCCTCAGAATGGGTGCTGACGTAAAAGCCTGTTTCAGACTTCGGAAGGCCTGTTCCTGAGCATCTTTCCAGATCCAGGGTTGGTCCTTTTTTGTAAGAATAGTGAGCGGTTTTTCATGTTTTGCAAAGTCCTTAATGAAACGCCGATAGAAGTTGGCGAAGCCTAAGAAGGCTTGGACTTGCTTAACCTTTTCAGGTCGCGGCCACTCAGTAACTCCAGTGAGTTTGGCTAGATCCATCTCGATGTGTCCGTGAGAAATGATCATGCCTAAGTACTCAATGCAATCTTTTTCAAAAAAGCATTTTTCCGGTTTGGCAAATAGATCGTTCTCACGTAGACGCTTGAGCACTGTAAGGGGTGTCTTCTTGGATGCACACAAGGTAAGTATGACCGATATGTATTTGGAACCTACGTGTGTACAAGATAAAAAGATGTCCTCTAAATCTACCAGATCTCAGTCCTAAATACTGAGATCTGCTACTGCGTAGTACTACTATATGCGGTATGCTATTTTCTCACGATGGGCGCTGGCCCACTATCTAATCAGTACGAGTAAAAGGCCAGATCCACTGATCTGGCCACAGGATGCTTGCGCATCAGGTAGTGATTGCGCACATGTATCAAACCCTAACACCCTCCCCCTAGACGAGACAATGGGTATACGATGGAAGTCGAAGAACCAGCAGTCGGTGATGTATGTAGTGTGGCCTTGCGGCCGAGTGTATGCGATGATGGGTCCCTACATGGTAGGGCCCAATGGTTCTGACTTCTCCGAGCCGTGGTCGGAGGGTGACGGTGACCTCGAAGGTGGCAGGGGGGACAAAGGTGAATCCCGCGGAAACACGGCCGACAGCCAATTGTTGATCTCAGCGACCTGTGGTGAGGTGATGATCTCGATGTCGAGGGACAGTAGTTCACCTGTCACCCCGCGCAGCCATCGACGGACATTGTCCTCCATGGGTTCTTCGGTCATGGCAGTTGTCTCAAACAACTGCGATGCCGTGGGCTCGATCTCCTCCTTGCCAACCGCGACGAGAGCTCGAATGAACTCGACGGACGGCGTGGTCGACGAGGACGGTGGTCCCAGGCGGGCGACTCTGATCATCCCCCTGAGACGGTCCGAGTTTCCTACTTGGCGAGTGACTGGGTCCCTTTCGATTCCAGGAATCTCGACGTTTGGATTTGCGTTGAGATAGCAAATCCAAGTCTCGATGACCTGGGGTGCTAGACTTGCGCCCGGGTCACTCGTGGGCACCATTGGGGGTGCGGGCCTTGTGTTCGCCTGCCGGCGAGGGGGACGGTTTGCAGGTTGCCCTGCGCGAGTAGTGTGTTGTGCGGGTTGCCCCGCGCGTGGTGGTAGGCGCATCATGTTGGATGGCCCGGAGGGAGGCGGTCGGCTCTCGATGCTGGCGAGCCATTCCTCGTGTGTGCGCGTGGACGGTCCCGGCGCGAAGGGGTTGTGTCGAGGGGGCGAGGACATGGACGAGGCAGCGGGTTGACCTGCATGCGACGTCTTTGCCTTCTTCTTCTTCTTCCCCTTCTCAGCCTGCTGCTGAGTCCTGTCTGGCAGTGGGTACCAGGTAGGCCTCGGTGGGGACTCCCTCACGGCTTCCTGTTTGGCAGCCGTTCGTCGATCGCGGGTGACCTGGTTACAGTGATGGACGTAGAGCTTCCAGAACTCGTACGCCTCAGAGTTGCACTGATTGTGCGCAACGTCGCGGAGGTGCCTAACCTCGCCGACGGTCCTGGGGAACAGCCAGTGCCCAGGGTTCTGTCCATTTGACGCGTACAGCTGCAGAGCTCTGCGGCTGTCGTCGAGCTGCCTTAGCAGACTGGGCCTCACGCGTGTGAGGCGCGTGCGGTCAGGTCCCACCGCACCCCGACGTACGGTCCCTAGACCAGTGGTGAAGCCGTGCCGCTCAGACTCGGTCTGGCGGCCTAGTGGCCAGTGGGCTGGGTAGCCCGGGAACCCGTAAGGGTAGAGCTTCAGCTCGTGCTTCGTCCAGTTCACCCCCGTGATCGGATTGATCATGTTTCCGTTTGGGGGCGTGTCTGGCAGGCGGTCCTCACAATCCACTGGGATACCGTATATAATACGATATCCTCGGTTCACCACGTCGGGGCCGATGATTATTGGTATGCCCTGTGGGTCCCTCAGTGGGATGAGCCTGTCGTACACGCTCGTGTTACTGATGTGGACGTGGGCGTTGGGGTCCCTGGCTCCCGGGGCGCGATACCAATCGATGGTTGGGGGCCGTTGCTGTGAGGCTGGCTCCAGTCGTTGTGCGAGTGCAGCCCCTTGCGGGGCGGGTGTGATACGCTCTGCGAGCGATACTGGTGGAGGCGTTGCCTCGCGAGGTTCAGTCTCATCGACTGTCATGCGCTCCTCTAAGGGTGCGCGCGGGGGAGTTGCCTCCGGGTGTAATGTCCTGGACGGACCTGCCTGTCTCTCCTCCTCATCAATCTGGCGGTCGTACTCCTCCGCCTCCTTCCTCGCCTTCGCACGAGCCCTCTTTGCCCCACGCTTCGTGGTTGGCTCATCGTTGTATTCGCTCCAATCCTCCTCCCACTCGTCCCGCCCTTCTCCGTAGTGGTCGCGAGCAATCTCGAAGTGGTGGATCTGCTTCTTGAGATCCTCCGTCGGGACCGTTGCACAACGGTTCGACGCCGCTTCCCTAGATCGTGCGCGTCCACGCTGCGCAAGCTCCCTCCGTAAATCCTCACTCTTGAACTCCTGGTACTTGAGTTCGGATTCCGAACGGCCCAGAGCGTCCTCGGTCCCGCTGAGGCGTTCCTCGCAACGTCGCAGCTCCTCTAGATAGTAGTCGCGGTTGTGCCGTAAGCGGTCTACATCGTCGCGTAGCCGATCGTTCTCCTGACGGAGGCGATCGAGCTCGCGCGAGTCGGCTCGTGGTGCTGTGACGGTGTCCTGTTGATTTTGCCGTGTAGGCAGAGATTGTAGTCGCTGTTCCGCCACAAGGGCGTTGTTGAATGAGGCGGACTGGGCATGGCTGGCCCTGTGCGTCATCCAGTCAGAGCAAATGGGACAGCCGATGGGGTGTACGACTCCTACACCTGGGATGTGGGCCCAAGGTGTTTCGTCGTCGCCAGACGGCGGTGAGGAGCTCCTCCTACGCTTCCGTGAGGAGCGGGAGGACTCTCCTCTGGACTGCTGTGAGTCCTGTGAGCCGCTTGCGCGGCGATCCTTGCGGTGAGCGACAAGGGGTGTTGCACGGTCTGTGCAATTTTGAGGGCGGCAGGCGAGCGGTCTTGCGACCGTCCTCGTCCTTGTCCGTCCCGAGATCCTTGGCTTCTGTTTGCTGACATGTTGTTGGAGTGATTGTAGAGCTTTAAGAGGGTGTGGGGAGGCGTGAGCCTGAGTGAATTGGTTGGGAGGTGGTGGTCGTTGGAAAGAGAGGTGGCCGCTTGCAGCATGTAGTAAACGGCAATCAGGGGCGTCTGCGCATATCCCAATGTGGGATTTGCGCCCTGAGCGCCCAAATTTTCCGCCAAGTGAATGAAATTGACGGACCTCGGAGATCCGAGATGTTTCGGTGGTGTCCCGCGATCTTATCTTATCCGGGATAATTCTTGCACCGAATTCACCCCTTGGGTGTCGAGGTAGTTGTCGAGTGCTGAGCACTCGTCTACATTGGCGAGTGGCTCCCAAGTCTCGTCTCCTAGATTCCATTTGACATGGAACTTTAAAACCTGCCGGTCCATTTGTGGTCATCGATCTCTTTGACCAGCCACTCCCCTTCTTCGGGTTCCCCATGTGTAGAACACCCACGTTTCCCGGTGAGGGAATAATACATCGTCATTCCTCTTGTGGCGTCTGAGTCGACTGATGTGAAACGTGGGATGGATCCGTCGCTGGACTAGGTCCTCCGCAGTTTCAGAGTGTAGTTAGAAGTGGCTGGGTGGGCCACTTCGATCTCGTAAGGGCCAATAAATTTTGGTAACAACTTTTTAGCCCGGCCTTTTGGCAGATTTAGATTCTCGGTGGAGAGATAACGTATTCCCTTCTTTCAGGGGTTTGGGTTTCCCCTCGGAGAGACTTTTGTCTCGACGCCTGTTATTGGCATGATAGGTCTGGTGGACCCGACTATCAATTATTGCGTCGTGCGCGAGCATGAGGTTATCGAGTGCCTTTTGGGAAAACGACTGAACGCTGGGCAGCTTACTGTCCGGTATAGCCCTGCTCATGCGGGTATGTGTCCCCCAGTAAGTTTGAACGGTGCGGACCCGGTCGAACTACTGGCGGCTGCATTCAGAGCGAACTCGGTCATGGGCAGTTGGTCTACCCAGTCGCTCTGGTCAGGTTTAATCAGGGCGCGAAGCACCTGGGTAATGGAGCAGTTAGCCCGCTCAGTAGCCCCATCCGTCTGAGGATGGAAGGCTGTCGACATTAGTAGTTGAGTCCCTAACAGCCTCTGTACCTCCTTCCAGAAGGCTGAGGTAAATTTCGAGTCCCTGTCGCTAACAATGGACTTGGCGACACCATGTAGTCGGACTATGTCCTTCACATAGAGCCATGCAAGTTCGCCAGCCTTAATCTTCGTAGTGACTGGAATAAGTGTACATTAGACGTGAGTCTGCAAAGTACTACCCAAAGGTAGTCCAGCCCTTGACACTTAGGGAACGGCCCCAAGAAGTCCATCGCTATGGACTGCCAAGGGTACGCCGGTATGGGCAACGAGTGAAGTAGCCCTGCCGGTAGCGTGTTACTGGTCTTCGTCGTTTGGCAGAGTCCGCAGCTGAGGCAGAACTTAATCACGTCCTTCCCTAGCGTAGGCCACCAGTACAGTTTCCTGATGTACTCTGCCGTCTTTCGATGGCCATAGTGCCCCAGTGTAAGGTGGGCATTGTCGATGATGATGTCGACGAGCGTTCTCCGCTCAACTTTGATCCTGGGGATACAAAGTACTTGGTTGCCGAAGCGGTTCTTGGTAAAGAGGAATCCCATTGCGCTCTGTGAACGCACGGTATTCCGTTGGTGCCTTTTCGACCTTCGAGAGTGTGGGGTCGGACTTGTATCCTGAACGGATAATGCCCTCGAAATTATCGAGCAATTTCATCCTTTCGATAGTGGTGCAATGTCCTCGCTGGGCTCTATGGCAGCTGGGTCTTTGCGATGCTCTGCAAGTTCGTCGGCCTCCGCGTTGCGTTCTTCGAGTTCCTCGCGAGAACGATACTTAGTTGAGGGTTTCCCCACTCGTGCAGATCAGAGTTCTGCTCTCCTTTCCTTGGGTAGTTCATGACCCTCTGGGTCAAAGCGGATGTGGCGTTGACATAGTCGTCAAACGGGTGGGTTTCCCCAGGGTTGTCGTTCGCGTAATAGCGAGATAGGCAGTCGGCCACCTTATTTAGTTCACCTTTCACGTAGATTATCTTGTAATCGAAACGTTCGAGGTACTCCATCCAGCGAGTCTGCCGTGGAGAAAAGTTAGGCTGTGTCTTGAAAATTCTAACGCCTTGTGGTCTGTGACTATGCTGATGGGGTGACCCATGAGTTTGTCCTCCCATTTCAGTAGGGCTTCGAGTATGGCTATGGTTTCCATCTCGAATACGCGGTAAGCGTGTTGTGCCACGGTGAATTTCTTCGACATAAATCCGGCTGGTCTACACGAATGCCATTCGGGACCTTGCCCGTATACGGCTCCAACGCCATAGATGGATGCGTCGCATATGACCCATATGGGTTCCTTGAGTCTGGGGTCTATCGGCCTGAGTATAGGCACCCTGCACGCGAGCTCCTTGATGGACTGAAAGCACTTCTCGTGCAGGGCCTTCCAATGGAAGACGTGGCCGTTCCGCAAAATTTTGGCGAGTGGTCCAGTATATGAAGATACGTCGGCATGAACTGTGCTAGGTATTGCACCAGTCCGAGGAACCTCTGGATATCACCGTAGTCCCTGGGTGTGCGCCACTCGCGCACCTTGGCCATTTCATCAGCACTTGCGTGCAGGCCTCGATTGTCTACGATATGACCCAGACAGTCCATCCTTTCGGAGTAAAGGTCGCATTTGGACGCCTTGAGATATAATTCGGCGGACCTGAGGCGTTCAAATATAAGTTTGAGGTGTCCCTCGTGCTCGACAATACTGTCTGAGAAGACAAATATGTTGTCGAGGTATACATGGACGAAGCGTCCTATGTAGTCTCGGAAGATGTGCGTCATGAGACGCTGGAAGGTGGATGGTGCGTTGCAATCTCCTTGTTGCATAACAAGGCTGAGCATTGTGCCATACACTGTAGCGAATGCGGTCTTGTGGACGTCCTCTGGGACTATACGCACTTGTTCGTACGCGTCGGAGAGGTCGATCTTTGACCTGTATTAGCCCTTGCTACGTCCATGCGGATTTGTTCCTGGTCAGGGAACGGGGACACATCGTGTACGGTATTGTCGTTTCGTTGACGGCAATGAATACGGTTCTTAACGAACCATCCTTCTTGGGAAGGCAGAGCATTGGCGCGGCTTGGGGGACGTTTTGGAATGTCCACCATCCTGCTCGTTCGTATCTTTCGATTTTTTCTAGCAGCTTGGGCTTGAGTGCATCTGGGCACCTCGGGTGGTGGTACCGGTATTTATGACTTTCATCAATGATGGGAATTGTGTGGTTTATTTCACGTATAGGAGGTAGTTTCTCCGGTACCCCGGACATGATGTCCGCGTAGTCTGAAGCCCAGTGGGCTCTCAAGTGGGGTAGGTCCTTTTCGGACAATTCGGGAGGGCCTTTCGGCCTGTGTAAGGTGATATTATGGAAACGTTCACAAGTTGAGCTCGCTGCTTGTACCGCTATAGAGTCCAGCTCTGATGCGGTTGGTGGGGGGCTTGCGCCCTTCGATAGTCAATCCGTTTTTGAAGGTTTGGGTGTGAGCTTTCGCTCCCGCGTGGATTTACGCGTTATTTTCTCGTCCGTCCCTTCCCCTTCAAGAGTAGGCACGGGGTCTGTGCCGAATCGTATTGTATTTCGCGTGAAGTCCATCACCACATTGTGCTCTGCATGAACGGCATGCCGAGTACCATGTCGTAGTGGTCGATATTAACCACGTCGAAGTAGAGGTCGAAGGTGGAACTTCCCACCTTCAACTTCTCCTGTACTCCGAAGTTGATCTTTGAACGGCTGCCTACGCAGCCCAACTGGAGCCCAACAGGTTTTTCTAGTGGGAAGGCCGTGATTTTAGCCACGCAGGCGTATGACGGGCTTATCGCATTTATCGAGGACCCTGTGTCCAGCAAGATGTTGGCCGTGAGGCCGTGTATCGTGCCATGTATGGTTACACAGCGTGACTTCAACTTCGGGCGAGGTCTAGCTTCGCTCGTAGTTCTCATTGCTGCACGTTGTCCGTGCTCGTCTGCAAGGCGAAAAAGGGTTTCCCCCGTGGTGGGTATCACTCGCATTCCAAATGCCGTTTCCGGGTCGGGATAGTTATCCCCTTCGTCGTACCAGTCGTGTAGTCCCCCCCGTTAGCGTGTCCTCCTGGAGGGTATATTGGACAATGTCGTCGGCATATTCCGAGACCATTGACACCCTGTCGTCGAAGGATTCATTTACTGACATTGGTATCAGGTCAGGTAGTTGTTCTTCATCAATTCGTTGGCGAGTATTACTCGTCAGGTCGTGAAGATTGCTGGCGGCCTGTACGGCCATTTCACCCGGGGAGGGTGAACTCTTTCGAGCATACCGTCCCATTGTTCGCGGCAGGTACGCTCTCGAGCTAGTACCGACGCTATTGAGGTTTCCCTCTGAAGTTCTGTCACAGGCGACGCCGGGTTTATTGCCCGGCTGATAATGGCCATGTCTGTTCGCATAGCGTGGTTTTCTTCGAGTAGTTGCCTGTATATCCTGAGTAGTCGTTCCATTCGCGCGTGGTCTTCTCGTGACGTGGGCCGTGGTCGGCCTGGAAGTATTCTTCGCCAGAGGTAGTCTATTGACTCTCGGTCTTCATTCGTCACTAAATCGTCTGATGACCGCACCACTGTAAGCCCAGTGATGAGGTGCTCTATCGTTGATCGTAACGAATGTAAGTTGAGGCTAGCTGCACTGCTGGCTGTCAGGGAGGCTTGCGCCTGTGCCGCTGTCGCAGCTGGTATGGGAAGTGGTTGAGAAAGGTCACTTTGTCCTGGTTCGAGACCCTGCTCTTTGTCCGGTTCGTCTTGCTGAGAATACAATCTCATGCCTGCGAATCGTCCGTCGTCCGAGTCAGAGCCGTAATCGTCGTTGAGGAGGTCGTGTTTTCTCCAGCTGCCTCCTCATTGGAGTCATATTGTTCTCCGTTGGGGTTGTCCCCCAGTTCGTCTGTGTTCGAGTCCGTTTGGTCCTGCGACTCAATTTGTCCTTCAGTTCCTCTGTTTCTTCTCCTACGGCGTCCATAGCGCGAAATCCGGGTTTGTCGTGATTGCTCGCATAGTGACCGTATTTGTTGCATCTGTAGCACTGAACCTTGGACAGATCCATTGGAGGTTTCTTTTCACCTCCGTGGCTCGGCCGTGCTGCAGCGCCTGTGGTTCGGGTCGGTCCCGTGCTAGCAGATGTTCCGACTCCTGCGCCCTGGATGGGGCGTCGAGTGGGTCGGTTACCCGACCGATTCGTGTGCTCTGCACGACGCAGTGGGGGTCCTTGCGGACGTCTGGGTGGATGTCTCTGACCGAATGAGGCGGGCTGCCCTTTCTCTTTGGTCCAATGGTCATTGGGGTTTCCCCCGCTTGACCTCGAGGGGTGCTCACTTGGTTTCTGTTGGGTGCGAGCACTCTTCTGCCTCTGGAATAAACGGGCAGTCTTGTCTGCGTTTTCGATGGATAGGGCCTCCACTAGGAGTTCCTCTATGATTGTCCCTTCGGCGGTCATCTTGCTATTTCGCATTATGGCGGTGGAGATATCTTCTGGTAGTTCCCTAAGGAACTTGCGTCGGAACTCGTAGTCACTAGGATGTTCCACCATCTGTTTGGCGTACTTGAGCATGTCTGAGTACAGCCCTGAAACACTGTTTCCGGCTCGGTACTGTACTCGTTCGTACCTTTCGGTCGCGAGTTGTATTGTTGCTTGATGTACAAAGTGTGTGTGAAGTTCCATAATCACTTCTGTGAACGTCCAGTCGTCTTGATTACTGAACGGGTCCATAATCTCTGAGTTGTACCAGGTGAGAGTGTTCCCCTTGAGGGACTCTTCCGGTACCATAACTCTCGCGTAGTCATTGGATAGACCTACGAGCCTGGTGATCCAGAAGTATCTCACCAGGTTCTTCAGCCATTGATGGAAGATCTCAACGTCGTCCTCCCCGCCATACGCAGCTGGGGCTGTTGCCTTAAACTGCTTGCTTAACTGAGGCAGATCTTCCGGCTCGACCTCCATTATTTATTTGAGTTGTCGGAGGATATACTCCGTGCTGTTGTTATTCAGCTTCGCTGTCGCGGTAGGTGCCGCTCTGTACGCGGATACAGAGTGTGCCGTTACCGGCTGTGGTCTGTGTCGCGCTGCTGGGGCAGACACGAAGTATCGAGGGTTGACCCCTCTAGTAGGTATGTTGGGAGGGAGGGTCCTCGCCCTTCCCCTTCGTGACGTGGGGTCTGGGGGAGGACCCCTTGGGATCCCTGCACGCGGGTGCGAGTCGGAGCTTTTGCTACTACCGTCATCTCCATCTCTTGGGAAATTGGATGTACTGATTTGCTGCTGACTTCTCGTCGAGCGCGTGTAACGTTGGATGGTATATGTGTGGGGCGACCTTTCCTTTGGTGTTGGGCCATCTGCCGCGGTCGCGTTTCCGCTCGCTGCTAGACCAGCCTCTCTAAGTCGAGTGGCTTGGTCTTTTCCTGCACGAGCAGGCATCGCCCTATCTTCAGTCATTGTTTGACGAGCGTGTTCGTCGGGATCGGTGTACCATGCCTCTTCGTCGCTCGTAGCGATTACTTCGGCACCCGTCATCTCTGGGTTTTCGTCTAATTTTGGGGTAGGGCCCTTCGAGGGTACCTCTACTGGTGTTGGTTGCCCAACATGTTCTTTGGCCGCCTTGCGGCGGCTTACTTCGTCGTCGAGCGCGTCCATATCGAACGCTTTGAAGACGTTGTGTAGACCGCGTATGAGCTCGTGGTTCCAGTCTTCAACCCGCTGGAACCTTTCCTCCTGAGCTCTTCGCTCGTGTCTCAACTCTCTGTATGTGGTCCTGCTTTTCTTCAGACCTTCGTAAGTTTGCAGCATCGCGTTAGCGAGTTCTGGGTCTAACGGGCCTTCAGCCCTTCGTTCTTCTCGAACTGATTCAATTTGGCTTTTTGCCGATACTTGTGGGTCACCTTTCGGTGTTACAAGGTCCCTACGTCTGTCTACGGTGCTACTGAAGGGGCTCTTCAGCGGGGGGCGAGTTGCCTCGTCCCCACTGAGAGGTTCTTGCGCTTGCGCGCGTGGGGCCTTCAGCTGTTGCTGTGCCTCCATTGCGTCCGTGAGGACTCCGGTGACTGCTGAGGGTTTCCCCTCGTATGCAGCCACCTTCGTGGTGGTGGTCTTGTTCGAAGAAGATTGGCTGGGCGCTTTCTCGCTTCGCCGCCCATCTCGGACTTCGGTGATCGTCCGACCCACCGACTTGGGCTCGTCAGGGTCGCCCTTTCGGGCCTGCAATGGATCTTCTTCGGCCTCGTGCTCGCTCTTGAGCATGATGGCCACGTTTTTGGCATCGGCCTCGCTGGTCGCGTGACTGACGGCGGATATGGATTGGCCGTGGGCCGTTTGCCGCGAATTGGAGGTTTCGCGCGATTTTGGGTTCTTCTTCGCGTCCGACATCCGGGGTCTTCAGGGTATGTCCGGTGTGTCGGGATCTGGTATTTTATGGGGGCGTAGATAGCTTTGTGTTGTAGGGAATTGTGGAGTAGAGTGTGATTGGAGTAGAATGTATGTAGGTAGAATTCGGGTACTTAAAAAAGTGTAAGGAGTGTCTTCTTGGATGCACACAAGGTAAGTATGACCAATATGTATTCGGAACCTACGTGTGTACAAGATAAAAAGATGTCCTCTAAATCTACCAGATCTCAGTCCTAAATACTGAGATCTGCTACTGCGTAGTACTACTATATGCGGTATGCTATTTTCTCACGATGGGCGCTGGCCCACTATCTAATCAGTACGAGTAAAAGGCCAGATCCACTGATCTGGCCACAGGATGCTTGCACATCAGGTAGTGCTTGCGCACATGTATCAAACCCTAACACATTGCAGGGACAGAGAGACTTTACCAGCGACTGCATTCGAGCTTCATCATCACATGTCCGACTCACGCCGTAATCATTTTGATATGTTGGAGTTCGTGTTGAACAACAAGGCAGATCTTGCTCTCAAGGTGCAATTGTCGACCGAGTTGGATTGTAACAGCGAACTAACTGGCTTTTTACCAGGTGTTCATCCCGCAGATGAAAACACACCTCATCTGTTGATTGTCCGGACAGGCGTATACCGGGGACGAGGATGACTTTATGGACGAGGAGCAGCACCAACTTCAAATAAAGGATAATTGTGTCTATGTGCATCAGACTCTACAGGTCAACTACACAATGTATGATATGCAGCGTGATTTGGATACCATTTCCCCGCAAAATCACCCAGACATCATGCTGCTGTCTCAAGAAGACCAGGAGGATCCTGCCACATCCCATTCGTACTGGTATGTGCGTGTGGTTGGGATCTATCATGTCGAAGCTCGCTATATTGTGCCCAACTCAAATGCGACTGAATTCACTCATGTCGACTTGCTCTGGGTTTGCTGGTTCGGCCGAGACATATCAGCTCCTGGCAGATTTGTCACAAAATGCTTGCACCGCATTGACTTTGTGAGTGAAGACAGTGGCGGAGCTTTTGGGTTCCTGGACCCAAGCCAGGTTGTTTGCGCAGTCCACCTCATCCCGGGCTTTCATCACGGGTACACAGATGAGCTACTATGTGGACCTTCGGAAGCAAGGCGATATGAGGAAGCCTAGGACAACAATGACGCTTCGTTAACAACAGATTGGCGGTACTTCTAAGTGAACATGTACGTCACATTCATTGCTTGTTGTTTACTTCACTCATGCTTTCAATGTACAGGTTTGCGGACAGAGACATGTTCATGCGGTTCCTTGGTGGGGGAGTTGGGCATACCATGCTTGGAATATACGACCGGATTCAACACGTCCTACAGACACTCAAAAAAGAAGCCTCTCGCACTAAAGCACGCAAAGTGGTTCCACAAAATGGTAAGTGAACTACGCAAATGCTACACGAGTGACTACTAATTGATCACTTCACAGCAGACAAATCCGACGGAGGTGCAATCGCCGAAGGTGACGTCGTTTCCGGAGAGAGCGACATTGAGGAAGAAGCAAATCCTGGCGACGTATCGGACGACGACGAGGAAGCAGATCCTACTGAACTTTGAGACTATGGCTACAATCTCGGGGACAAGGAGGACAAAGAGGACGACGAGGAAGAGGAAGAGGATGAGCTTGGCTCTGAGACTGGCGACATCGACAAAGACAATCCTGGTGAATATGGCTTTGCTCGATACTAAAATATCTTGATCTCGAAAGAGTTGCTATATCGATTTCAGAGTGCTTGAGGTGGTACGGAGAGGCTTTACACAGCGAATGGATGTACCTAGGGCTTGTATGTACGCACGTCTGTAATAATGGTTAACAATGTAATATATTGCTGCCACTACTGCTTTACATCGAGTGCTGGGCCTTTACATTAGTTTAAAATCGTTTACTGCATGCCACTTGGCCTTTACAATGCAATCTAAAGGACCCGCCTTATGCGGACATCATTATAATGTCAAGTGCGCGCGATAAACCCCCGGCACGCAATATAAAGCGCGATAATGTTTTGTTTACTTACCCAATGATAGTACGACTTGAATTGCACACTCCTTGCTTGTCCCTCCCTCTTGAACTTTGCGCAAAATCTATCTTGGGGCGTTGGATCTCAAGATGCCACACCAACTCGACCCAGACCTTGACCATGACGGCAACAAACAATACAATGGGGAGCCCGCGGATGACCTGGACGACATAGAGCTGCTCGCAGGTGCTAGTGGCATCATTGGACGGACTGAATCCCTGTGCAGGTATCTCAAGACAGTACCACACCACAACATTGCTGCAAAAATGGGCAGGATTATTGACTACATGGCTGGGGAGGAGATGGACCTTCCAAACTTCCTCTACTATCTGAGCTGGAACCTCGAGCTCAATACCAACGAGACAAAGATCAGGTACACTCGTACCTCGCGCATGCATACCAACATGCTAGCCTCAATTCTTGAGAAGTGGTACCAGTCCCCGCGCAAACATGGTGAGGCCATTCGCACCAAGGCCGCTCGAACGACAATGGAACACTGGGCTGATGAAAATGTTTGCATGTGTATGAAACGCGAGATGCGGCTCCTCAAGCCATTGGTTCTATCTCCTCCTGAAGAGCTCTCGGAGGAGATTTTGCACAATGTCAAGCTCAGCAGACTGACAGCAGATTATCAGAAGGTAGCTCCTCTGACCTGGAGCCTGCTGCATGTGGCATCGTCAATGCCTCTGCAGCTGCAACACAACACCTACAAGAATCATGCACTGGTAAGTAACATTGCTGGCTTTTGTAGCTTGTATGCTTACAGGTTTATAGTCTATTGTAGCTATCATCAGCATGCTGTCCTTTGGACGGTCGCATCACGGATGTAAATTCCAAAAATTCATGTTGAACTATTTTACCTCCATATATGCACATAAATAAGCAGTGACTTAAGGTTTATGACGGACCGCCGCTCATCTGGTCTTGTTCAAGCTCGTTCAAAGTTGAGACAATAATTATCTTCGAGTAGCCAGCCTTGTCCACAAGGAGGGGGAGAACGAATGGCAAGGTCTTGCCTGCGCCGGTGCCAGCCATCAAGACTGGGTCCAGCCCAAGGAGGATAGCTTCGGAGATGTCCAGCTGCCAGCTGTACGGAGTGTTGCCTGTGCGCCTGAGACACTCCTCTGTCATCCTCTGACGAGCAGCCGCAGAATCAAATTTTTGATTGGCTTCTGCATCCTTTCTCGTCTCCTCCAGCAATTTTTGGAATTGGGTCTGTTTGGCAATAGATAAATCTTCCGTAGTCCACTGTGCCCTTGGTCGTGCCAAGTCATTTGCAAGGTCTCCCCATTTGTTGCGTGAAGTGCACAGCAGGGAAGCAGGCACCGGTGCATTTTCAATGCACTGAGGCTTGGCAACATGTAAGGAGAGCTGTAAGAACATGTTAGCACAGGTATCATAGTAATGCCAATATTTTCTGACACTTTCCGCCACTGCACTTTCCGCGGGAGAGACAGCATTCTGGCGGGAAGGAGGAGGAGCAGCTGAGGGAGCAGGTAATGGGACTGCTGGGGCTTTCTTGCATGAAATATTTCAATTTTTTGCTGGTTTGAATATAATAGTACAGTCGAGTATCTCATTACGCATAGCGTCCATCCCCCAGTCTCGTCATGCATTAAGACGCCTTATGCAGTACAATATTTGTGACCATTTGTGACCAATTGTGACATTGTGTTACTTTCTGCTACAGAGCCTGTCACACTTTGTCACGTACTGCTACGACACACCAAAGAATACATCTAAAGTGGACTGAGTCTGCCGAGAGGTGATTTCGCGGCAAAGATGACCACGAAGACGTCTCACCTGCCCTTGCAAAGCCAATAGATCAACCCCATCCGCACCAACATGATCAAGACACAGCCGCTCCATCATCTTACACACATCAATGGCAGCCGAAGCTGAGATTTTGTCCTCCTCCGGTTCATCGTCGCCGCTGTCATCAACCTCAATAGTCTCAGGTGGGTTGAGTTCATTTCGTACCTCTGCTATAATCTCTGCATCCCCTCCAGGGAAAGAAAATTCTTCTTCACCTATTTTCAGCTCCTCGACCGGGTTCAGCATTTCTTCGAGTGTAAGTGCGGTACCTCGGACATGTCTCCGTGTACAAAGCTCTTCCACAGCTTTGGACAGATCTGTTTCAAAATCTTGAAGCTGAGTAAGACTGGGCCACTCAGGAGTTGCCGTTGAGATGGTTGATGCAGTGGCTATCCACAAAGGTACGCGCTGGCTCGGAATTGAGAAAGTCTTCCGTACACGGAGGGACTCTACTGCGGTGACTGCAGCGGCAGTGTCATCCTCTGCGGCAAAGACTTCATTGAAGGCAGGCTTCCAATCCTTGTAGCAACAGTGATTGCCAAGAAGGGCTGTGAGTTGCTCAATGATTTCGGGTAAACCACCGCCTTGTCCATTTGCAAATGACTGCACGATATCCCAGGCTTTGCTGTCGTCGAGAGGTGAAGTGGATGGAGGCAGAGAAAGCGCAGCTGGTGCAGCCTGAGGGGGCAGATCTGATGGAATAATTCCGGTATGTTGCCAGCAATTCTGAATTGTATCTGCTGTAATTGCCTTCCAGGCGTCTTTGGTCATAAGCACAGCCTCAAGCAACTCAATCTTCTAGATGTACTCTTCTCCCGCCTCATCTTTTTCCAAGGCACACTGACAAAAAGCACACCGGTAGTGTGCCTTGAAACATCAGATGATGCCTGCATCAAGCGGCTGGACGAGGGGGGTCATGTGTTGGCTCGAAGAAGACAATCTCGATATTGGTTGGCTGATACGACATTGAATGACCAGAGAAATTGTCTATCAAGAGACAGATCTGCCGTTTCTCTGCACGAAACTTGCAGTCATATGTCTTAATCCACCTGATGCATCACGGTAAGCTTGAACTCATGTGAATGAGATAGACTGCATACTCTTCAAAGATAATTGTAGTCATCCATGCCGTCTTGTTGTGGCGGTCATAGAACCCGGGCCAATCAGCAGAGATTTTCCCGAAACACCTCTGCTGATCCAACTTTCCAATGAACAACGCCGGAAGCTTCTCGGTGCCATCTGCATTGCACGCAAAACCTAGGGTGATTCGGAATTTGTTGGCCTTCTTTCCGGACATTTGATACGTTGCAAGCCCACAATCTGGATGCATACTGTAATCAAAGCACCGTAAGCATGCATGAATTATGGCAGCGATAATGGACTCACAACGCAAACAGAGCCGTCTCATCAAAGTTGAAGACATCCTTCTTCTCGAACTTTGCTACTACGCCCTGCACTCTGATTTGCTCCGCTGCCACTGCTTCTAAATCAACCGAAGCTGCCTCTCCGTGTTTACAAAATCCTTTCAAACCGTAGCTGAATGTTCAACTTGGGTGAGCTACTGTTCTCAATACAGTACAGTAAGAAATGCTTACGCTCAAGTGAAATTCTTTATCCAGCTGTCACTCAGCAGCCTCTTGTTCTCTGGGACATCAAGCGCAGCTTCAAACACGCTGCGCTTCGCCATCAACATTGGTCCGTTTATCTGTTTGTTCTTGCTTTCCATATGCTTGACCCATTTGAACAGCACAAGTTCAACATCTGGTCGAGTAACAACTCGGATGCGCTTTGCTGACAACGCGGTCGGGAAAGACTGCAGCAGTTGTTGATCCTCTGCGCGCCCTGTTGTCGATAAATGGCGGGATAAGGAGCTCTGGTTAAAAACTAATGAGCCCTCTGGATGTGTTTTGAAGTATTCAACAACGGCGGCCTGGCTAATGGGCTGGTGTTTGTCAAGATATTCAACAACGGTGAGCCAGTTGTGCAAAGTCAAATTGCTTCGCTGGTGCTTGCTGGGTTTCGTTGCGGACGTCCTTGGAGCATTCTGCGCGGTACGGACAGCTGCCTTTTGCTTTGCATAAACCTCGGGATTGGCTGGGCCCCGAGGTTTTCTGTGTTTTGACTGTGCTGTCTTCCCGTCACTCATCGTTGTTGGACGATTGTTAGAATTGTTGCCCATATGCATTTCGCATCACCGGTTCAACAGTGAGCATTTATTAGAACAATTTCCGGCTGCAATCGCGCTCGTACATCCATTTTTGTAAGGTCTACTAATGCATAATGACTGTAAATGCTTATGCATTATGCAGTATGGCGCCTCATGCATAAATCCCCGTGCATCGACTCCGTCCCCGCCCCTCGCCATGCATTACGACGCCTCATGCATGGTGATATCATGCACTATCACATACTGTCAGGAACACAACCAAACTCTATGAAGAGCAAGGGAGTGACGACAAGGGGGGGAGGAACAACGAGCGAACTCGCGTGGACAATGACAACAGGCACCTGATCGCATGCAGTAGTCATGTGCCATCGATAAGATAAAATAAGAAATAAAAGGAAAATAAAGGAAAAAGTGTGCATGCTTGTGACATTACCCCCCTCCTAAAGGCCTTTTCTCCGGAAGGCAGGAGTTGAGTCTTTTCCGTCTTCCCACAAGGATACGCGTTGTAGAGTTTCTGAAGGTAGTTTCTCAAAATTCTCTTTGATTGGTCGGAAATTCATCGCCAAGAATAGAGATGCAGCAATTGGTCGTAGAGCTCCTGGGTGCCATCTGTGGAAATCTTTAACCGCTTCATCAGCATGAGTAACGTTGGTTGCGGGTTCCCAGGAGTTTTCTGATTCTGGGTATCCTTTCCACTTGACGCGATACTGGAACTCCTTCTTTTGCCCAAAGATCCTTGAATCAAGAATCTGTTCTACCTCATACTCCTCCTCTTTGTCTACCACAATTGGCTCAGGTTCAGGAAATTCCCGGTTAGGGACCCAACTTGCCGTCTTGGCTGGCCGTAACCTATCCACATGGAATACCGGGTGTCGCTTGTCTCGAATAGTGAGTTTGACCCAATAATTCAGATCCCCAATCTTTTCCAAGACTTCATAAGGGCCATCTCGTTTTAGTGCTCGTTTTGCCACTGGCTGTTCCTTTGGATGTTTTTCACGTTCCACATAAACTTTATTGCCAACTTTAAACTGCGGGGCCCTCATAACTCCGTGATTGTAGAATCATTTCATGCGTTCTGCCGTGAGCTGTAGTGCAGCTTTGGCGTCTTCTTGTGCTTCTCGTAAAATTCGAAGACATTCGTCAGCAGCAGGAACATTCAATACTGGGTTCAGAGGTACTTGAAACTCTGGTAAATACCCATAGATCAGTTTGAAGGGAGCCTTTCCAGTGGACGAGTGTACTCGGCTATTAAGCGCAAACTCCGCAATTGGTAACCAATCTACCCAGTCATCCTGTCTGAAGGAGCAGAACACTCAGAGATACTGTTCTATCTCTTGGTTCATACGTTCTGTTTTACCATCTGTCTGAGGAGGGTACGCAGTGGACATAGACGACTTTACTCCGAGTGCATCGTAGATAGCACGGAGAAACTTGGACGCGAACATCGAACCGCGGTCTGAGATCATCTGGCGAGGTACCCCGTGGAGTCGAAACACATTTGCAATATAATCCTGCACGTGTTCAGGAGTTTTCATGTTTTCCCGTGATGGGTAACAATGCACCTGCGCTGTTGTTCGATCAACTGCAACCGTGATAGAATTGTATCCTTTACATGGCGGTAGCTTGACAATGAAGTCCGTGGTAACGCTTTCCCATGGAGCATTGGGCGGATCTAGTGGATTGAGTGGACCACGTGGTGGGGCGGGGTATGTCTTGGTTCTTTGACAGGTGTCACACGTGTCTACATAGTCATTGACGAAGCGTGTCATGCTGGGCCACCAGTAGTTTCGAGAGAGTAGTTCCAGCGTTTTGTACCTGCCCGGATGTCCAGCGGCGGGTAAGTCATGATGTCTCCGAACCAGTTCCTTTCGGATTTTGTCATCTTTAGGGACATAAACTTTTCCCCGGAACAATAACAGTCCGTTCTCCATGTTCCACTCTTCGAGTCCCCGACTAAGAAGACGAGGTCCGAGTTTCTTGACTTTGGCAAGTGCTTCTGCCACTTCAGTCTCTCGCAGAGAACATTCACAGATACGTTTTGACAGATCTCTGTCTGGTTGTACGCTAGCTTGCCCCCGTTGAGAAGCAGCAGCTCGAAAGACCTCTGGTCCTAGGACTATTCGTGATAGATTATCTTCTTCATCCTTGACCTCGTGTTGGCCTAATCTGGACATAGAATCCGACTTCCCCATAGATTTCCCGGGCTTTGGAATAATCTCAAAGTTGAAACGTGAGAGAAATAACGACCAACGTGCTTGACAACGTGTCAAGTTACGAGCTGTCTTCCAGTATTCAAGGTTTTTATGATCGGAAAAGATAGGGAACTTCACTGGTAGTCCTTCCAGGTAGTGACACCAGTCTTCAAGAGCCCGTACAATTGCCATGAGTTCTCTATCGTAAATCTCATAGTTTCGTTTGGTCTCAGTCATGCCTTCAGACCGATAGGCTACTGGATGCCATGTGCCGTCTTCGGCTTGTTGTTCCAATACCCCTCCCATTGCATACCCGGATGCATCCGTTTCCAAACGTGTGGGTCTATCAAAACTCCACATTGCCAACACCGGCACTTCTACAAATTGTTGGCGGAGTTCATCAAACACCGACTGTTCTTCAGGGCCCCATTTCCAAGGAACCATGCCCGTGAGACAGTCTAAGGGCTTACATATCTTTCCGAAGTCTTTGATGAATCTCCGGTAGAAGTTTGCAAACCCACGGAATCGGCGGATATCAGAGACATTCTGCGGTACAGGCCACTCAGCCACTGCCTTTACTTTGACAGGGTCCATGCGTAACTGATTGTGACCAATGATAACGCCAAGATATTCTGTCTCTGAACGCTCAAACTCGCATTTCTCAGGCTTAAGAAACAGATCATGTTGTCTGAGTCGTCTCAGAATTTCATGTACCACCCTGCGGTGCTCGGAGATCTCCTTGAAATAGATGAGGATATCATCTAGGTAGACGGTGACCTTGCCTTCAGCAATAAGATCAGCAAAGATGTCGTTCATCATGTTCTGGAATGTGGCCAGGGAATTGGTAAGGCCAAAGAACATGACCGTAGGTTCAAACAAACCTCGGTTGGTGACAAATGCAGCTTTGTGTTCATTGCCTTCTTTGATGCGGCATTATTGTACCCCCATCTGACGTCCAGCTTAGTGAAGAACTTAGCACCTCGCAGTCTATCCATGAGTTTGGAGATCAACGGTAGTGGGTACCTGTTTTTGATAGTGACTTTGTTCAACTTCCGGTAATCCTGCACTGGGTGTAACTTCCCATCCTTTTTCTTGACAAAGAAGAAGGGTGACGCCATTGGGGACTTCAACGGTCGAATGTACCCTTTCTCTAGGTTCTCTCGGATAAACTTATCAAGCTCTTCTTGCTCAGGGTGTGATAGCAGGTAAACCTTTGCGTGGAATCCTTTTGCTTCCGGAATCAACTCAATTGCATGGTCGTAAGACTTGTGTTCTGGAAGTCGTTGAGATTCCGTTGCAGAGAAGATGTGAGCATGTTGACGGTATTGTTCAGGTACCATCTCTTCAAAGGTTTTGACTGGTTTAACCCGGTTCTCAACCTCAGCTAGTTCACTAGAGTATGTGTATCCTGCTAGAGTGAACAAGTGTTCGCCTTCCTGTACCATAGGTGTCGGACGTGTGCGTACAATGCGTCAGGGAGTTCCTTTTCCACCGAGCTGAGTAGTGGCCTGTGCCTGTAACTTTGGCAATTCGGCCCCATCCAAACTTCCTGAACCTTTCGTGGTTTCCTCAATGTCTTCTTCGGCTTCCTCCGTATCCACCGGTAAGCATGGAAGTTGCTCCACAACTTTCCGCAATCCTGGGGATCTCTTCTTTTGTTTGGGCTCAGCTGTTCTCTTAGCTGCAGCCTCCTTCGCTTCCTCAACCCTTTCTCTGGGTTTACATGCATCAGGACATCCATCCATCCTGATGATACCTTTGTACCAATCAATGGTGGGGTTGTGATACCGCAACCAATCAATTCCTATGATCACGTCTTCCGGCCCAATATCAGTGACCGTGAAAATGGTCCTTTCCTCGTGGTCTCCTATCCTCATATTGAGAATGCACTAGGGGCAAACGCCGATTTCACACACCTTAAAATTTGCATGATTACCCACTTAATTGTCAACTATCAGCAGATAATCCATAAGCAATTTTGGGCTCGGAATTGTTTCTTAATGTTTGAGAATACAAAATAATGCTATACAAATTCTGTGCCTTTTCAGGGGCAGGAATTTCTGTTTTTTAAATGGTAGTTAAATTAAAAAGAAAAATGAAAGGAAGTTTACCTTTCAAGGCTCAGAGAATCATGTGGAAAAGATGCCTTCCACGGATTTGGAAAAGGGCATGAAAAATTCCAGAAAAGGAAAGGGCAGGTAGATTTTCCAGCGACGTGCTACTGAAAAGTTCTGGAAAGTTGTTTGCCACGTTATGTTTGCCATCACCTGACACACGTGGGAAATCTATTTGTATTTACAATCTTAGGTCGGTTGGAAATCTGCCCAAAAACTCAATATTCACACAGATTTTTGGAGCACGGAAAGGCTGCCAGTAGATAGGCTTGAAAATTTGTAGAAAAATCACAAAAATGTCTTTGATTGTATATTAATCTAACCCATCAAACATAACCAGATATTCACAGGATTTTTAACATCTCAAATAACTCTCACAATAATTTCACGCCATGTGAAATTGGCCTTTGCCTGCAGTAATGGCAACCTCATCAATAGCCCCATCTCGATTTGGGGTCCCGTCTATGTTGTACACCGGAATGGGTTGTTTCAACTTCCGGGTCCTAATACGATGCTCTTGAACAAACCGTTTATGAATGAATAGTGTCGAGGCTCCACTATCAATCATAGCTGCGACTTCTTTAGATCTCCGCACTCCTGAGACTGTGATAGGTACGTGAAAATGTTCGGATTCAAAACCAGTCTCTAGTACATCAGATGAAATCAGTGACGTAAGTTCCTACATCACACACGTTCTTCTCCTTCTTCTCAGCTCCACAAAGCTTCTCCAGCTCTCGGATAGCAGTATCTTTGGGCGTTGCATCGCCAAAGTACTTTTTGAGTTCGGTTTTAAACTTGGCCCATGTGTCAAGATTGGCCGGCAAGTCACCGTTGTTGTCTGCCATATGATCTGTGACGGGTATTGCCCATTGGGCAGCTTTCTCCGATAGACAGTAGATGGCCGTCAGGACCTTGGTTTTCTCATCAGTGAGAAGCTGTTGATACTTGTGAATGGTGGGTAGAATCGACAGGCGTTGGAGGGTGGCGGTGAGCTTTGGAGTAAAGATTCCTTGAAGGTCTTCAGGGGTGTGCTTTTGGAAGTCAATGAGAGTCGGCTTTGCTGCTATGAGGGCTGCACCAGCGTTGGTAGCTGGCCGGGCTGGGAAGCGTTCTGCTAACGAAGGCTTCTTAGGAAGACTTGCTAAGGCCTCAGCTCATTCACGTGCGGTACGGGCAGCAAACTCTTTGGACTCAGCACGGAGTTTCTCAAACTCCTCTGCAGTGGGGAATCTGTGTGTGAGGGCAGAACCCTTGGGTTTACGGCGACCGACGTAGGAGGCAATAGCCTTGAGCTCCTTCTCCGTGTACTTGTGGCTCTTGCCACGTGCGTGCTCTGCGTCGAGTTGATCAAACACGGCCTGGGGCAAGGCACGATGGATCTTGACTTCTCGACGCGCTTGGTTCAGATCCTTGTGCAAAGGATCTGGACGAGCGGTGAAACGGGAGTGGGATTCTTTCGGCACTAAGAATCAACCACAGAAAGTGAACAAGTCAGCAATCAATCACGTCAAGATGGACGGCGATGGCTTACTCTCAAACGCAGGGGGGAATAAACTTTTCAAAACTGGGGGGACAGGAAGACTTGATCCAAGCTAAGGGCAGTCGTGCCGGTAGCTGTGTGGTATCTTGACCTAATGTTGCGGAGCGACTGCTGCTATACTGCTAAACCCTAAACAAGGGCAGAGAAGAGGGGGAGGGGAAGTGGAAGTGGATCTCTAACGACGACAACAAGGTCAAAGTCGATGATAAGCAGGCAAGCAGGCTCAGAGGCCGGATACTGGCAGTGCAAATGACAAAGTTAATATCATGCTTATACTAGGTTACATTGAGTAACTCACCTGGCAGTGCAAATGACGAAGCGGTCAAGATGCAGAACCAGGGAGGGTAAGGGGTACTATATATACTGTGTCTGGGTGGTCTGTGCACCAGTTCCCACACTAGGGACTGGAGTAACTGTGGGGCTGGAGTAACAATAGAACAATAAGGAACCAGGGTAACTGTCAAGGACCTGAGTAACTGTCAAGGACCAGGGTACGTAGAACAATAGAGCTAGAACAATAGAACAATAGAACAATAGGATAAGAACAATAGAACAATAGAAACTGGGGGAATCCCTGGGGAATCCCTAACAATAGACAGAAGACAATAGTCGAAAGACAATAGAACAATGAGAACTGGGGGAATCCCTGGGGAATCCCTATCAATGGAAGTTGAACAATAGAACAATAGCCTAGGTTGATCTGGAACCGCTCCAGATTGAGTCTAGGGTTTGGGTCTGGACTATTGATAAATAAGGCAGGATGTCACGTGACCCGGGTTAGGGTTAGGTCCGGTAACGCTCCTAGCCGGAAAATAAGCGCTCTAGATAGGCGCCTAAGGCTGTAAACTTGTGACATTATTGGAAAAATCCGGTCTCTGTTGGACTATCCATGTCACTTTTATAAAATTTTGGAAAAGGGGAGTGTGCGGTTGCGCAACGTCCAGGCAAGCGTAAGGAGATTCTACCTAATGTCAGGAACACAACCAAACTCTATGAAGAGCGAGGGAGTGACGACAAGGGGGGGAGGAACGACGAGCGAACTCGCGTGGACGATGACGACAGGGGTGATGATGATGAGGAAGGAGAGAGAGACGACGCCAAGGGAGCAGCTAACGATGAGCTAAAGACCAGGATATATTAGTACAGTGATAGACCTAGTACAAGGTGGACGTCACCTAAAGACCAGGAGTTAGAATCTGAGGTCTTTAGGGAGCTACAGTGTGGGTTTAGATACATCTCAGACAAGGACCCCTGGTACCGGGTCTGTACTCCTAACACTGCCGTGGGAACGTATGGTGTGCTATGATGCAATGTTCTACAATGTTCCACAATGTTCCAGCACCTTCTATGATCATGTGACCAGTCTGTCACATGCACCTGATCACATGCAGTAGTCATGTGCCATCGATAAGATAAGATAAGAAATAAAAGGAAAATAAAGGAAAAAGTGTGCATGCTCGTGACACATACTCAACTGTATTCATATTAATATTCTAACACATTTAAAGACGAGGAGAATGAGAGATAAACAAGAATGAGAGGATGCAAGCGGAGGTCGCATGCAGTAATATTGAAAGTGCCCACTTGCAGACGCGTTAAAGACGCAAGAATGAACAGTCACGTGCATTTGATGAAATGTCACAGGCTGTGACTTGAGCCAAAAGTGAGCATAGCTTACCATCCCTCAGTCATATCACTTAGTCGGAATTCCTACAGGCAGAAATAGCGCATAGGAATGTGTTTCTGCAATGTCAAGTGGGTAGCGCAAAAATTGATCAAAGTTATATTTGTTTACACCTCGCACTGAGGGCGGTTCAATGTGTGACTTACTGTGATGCAGTCAAAACTTGGAGTTGCTCTTTCCTTCGATGCAGTCATGTGCAAATGATCTACATCCAATCACTAGCGTTAGCAAGGCCGGCAAGCGGCAAGTACAATTCCTGAAGATTGAACAAAATACTACTTTTTGAGCCAGATTTGTAAGTAAACTTGGTACTGGTAGTAGCCTGAACAAGTAATTTTGTTAGGAATGGCTTGTTCAATGAGTCATGTATAGTTAGTTGGTGATTTGTTTCCACTGGAGCACACAATTATTCATGAAAGAAGAGGGACTGTGCTGTATTGTTTGAAGTGCAACAATGGGTGTAAACACGGAATTAAAACATGGACAAGTTGGTGGAGTAAAGCATGGAGATAAAGATTGTTTGACGTGCATCTTCTTCTTGATGGTGTTGAACTATGTTAGATTTCTAGATACAATGCGGTAAACTGCAGGAGCAGGGTTGCAAGTGATTATGTTATTGATAGCAAATTGAATAAATCATATAGCATGAAATAGTTAATTGCACCTGTGACTTTGTTACCAAAAAGAACCTGCGTAAACAACTCTGTTCCTGGTAAGGGCCTTGCCAAGCCATCTGGTCATGGATATCAACTGTATTACGGGCATTTTCTATTGGTGACACCGTTGATAGGCAACTTGATCTGGGATAAAGTGACTGTACTACAAATGATAAGTCTGGTTGTGGGCAAATGAGCCATACATTGATGATGGGAGTCACCAATGGTAGCAAGGGGCTTCATATATCTTATCATGAATCTAGTGCAGTGTTCACTGCTGATGAAAGAAAATTGCTTGTATAAGAAATAAAGGGCTTGAGGGTGTCTCATTAGATCAACTCCCACAGCAAGTTACATGTGTCCTGTGGATGTATGAACTGCCTCATCTCCATTGAAACTGCCACAGGCTGTGTTTTGATTGTAACTCTTGCTTATAGAGCCACTAGTGGTTGTGAAACTGTGTGAAAGAATCAAAGGCAGTGCTCTATGGTGATGCAACCACGTCCTGTTGATGTCTGAACTGCCTCAGCCCCACTAGAACTGCCTGATGTATGAACTGCCTCATCTCCATTGAAACTGCCACAGGCTGTGTTCTGATTGTAACCCTTGCTTATGAAGCAACTGGTGGCTATGAAACTTTGTGGAACAATCAAATGCAGTGCTTGCTGCTGATGCAACTATGTCCTGTTGATGTCTGAACTGCCTCACCCCCATTGGAACTGCCACAGGCTGTGTTCTGATTGTAATTCCTGCTTAGAGAGCAAGAGCCACTCACAGTTGTGAAACTTTGTGAAAAAATCAGATACAGTACTCACTACTAATGCAGCCACAAATTTACATTGTCCAAGAATGTAGGGGTTGACACTTTGTAGTTAGCTTCCAAAGTACTGGTAACTCTTGCTCAGAGCCAATACTATCTGTGGCATGTCTTCTAATTGTATTTCTTGTTCAGAGAGCAAGCAATGTCTGTAGATTGCTGCACATGCACTTGACCAGGATTTGACGAACTTCTTGCTCTGTTACCATCATGAGCACCAATAAGCGCCCTGCCACGTCTCCGCCACCTGGACAGTCTATACCCCGCCCGCCTCCTTTCGCTGGCACAGAACCGGTCGCAGTCTCTGTCAATGAGGCCCGCATAGACCCTGCCATCAACCAGCTGTCGGCTGCGCTGAAAAATGCTGCCGACGCTTTCAATCAAATCACCTCGCTGCTCACTGTGCAGCAAGAACTCATCAAGTCCGCCTCTTGCTCGCCCGACTCTGGACTTACCTTCGACTCATTCTTCAACTCCCTGAAGGCTCTCACATTTGTGTGGAACCGTTCAACTCCTGCGCGCTTCAAAGCGCCAAATCCACTGCCCACAAACCCACCGTCGACTCAACATGTGGACACCACCTCATCTCTCCCTCAACCCCATGCAGCTCTGCCTGCCTCTGGCTCAGTCACACAAATGCGTGTTCCTAACGCTAAGGTCTCCAAAGGTGACCCACTTTCCATGGCCAAGGTCCTCGCCTCAGCCCTCCCTGTCGCTTCCACTGCAGAGGTCATTGACTTGGCCTCGAAGCTCACCACCCCACCGCGACCCAAACCTAAGGTTGCACGCACTCCAAAGGGGCTTGCATGCTCAATAACCCTCCGCCCGCTTGCTCCAGTCAACCTTGCCACCCTGCCAAGTGACTATCTACTCAGTGCCGCTTGGCATAGCTATGTCGCTCAGGCCTGTCCTCAACAGGTCCAGGACGGCTCCCTTCCGCAATTGTGTTCTGCACGCTGGATTCCGGGCATTGGAATCCGGCTCACTTTCTCCACCAAGCCAGCAGCCATTGCTGATGACATCTGCTCAGGCTTCACCCGCTCCGACTTCCTCCCAACACTGAAGTCCATTCCCTTTGCCACTGAGCGCTTCCAGTTCCGCAACACTGTCTTCTACAAGCGGGTTGCACTCTCCGGTCGTCAGGGTACATGGACCACACCTGAGTCTGCCCTCCCCACTCTCTCCTACCACATCAAGTCATCCCCGGTCTGGAAGAACATTCCCATCATTGGATCACCTCGCTTGCACATTCCCGCTCACTCACCAGGCTTTGGTATAGTCTATGTCGATTTTATGACAATGCCAAAGGTTCCAACCTCAAGGCCATCCTCAAAGAGCCGATTTACCTTGGTGCCGCTGGGTGCTTGGCTCATGCAGCCCAAGCAACCAACTTCCGACCTCTGGTTCAGAGGTGCTCTATTTGCCAACGCTGGGGGCACTCAGCAGCCATTTGTCGGTACACCTCTATGAGGTGTGTCATCTGTACTGGCCCGCATGACGAGCGTCGTCATCTGGCCCTTGCCCCATCTTCCGCAGTCACATGCTTCAACTGCAAGGGAGCTCACCGCTCCGACTCGAAGGAATGTTCATTTTTTATTCACAGGCGTGATCCTGAATGGATTCGCAGCCACCAACCTGATTTGCACAGTTCAGTCCCTGATGGAGGAAGGAAGAAGGGAAAAAAGTGTGCTCCATAAACCTCAGGCAAGCACATGGGCTTACCGGAATCTTACGCGACAGCCTTGGTTGTTGCTCGCAGCTTGCAGCTCCTGTCAAATGGGAGCTATCTCAAAGCTTTAATTTGCTCACGTAGGTAGTGATTTGTACGCTATCACCTATTTCTGCGCCTCTGGCTCATGCCGGCGCATTATAAATGTTAGTGACTCAAAAAAAAAAAAAAAAAAAAAAGACCAGGATTTGACATCATTGGCCAGCAGGTGTGGAGTTTGAATCTGAGTCTGGATGACTTTTTTCAGTAGACTGGCCATAACTTGCTCAATTCCACTTCAGTTGACAGGATGTTTGTACCAGGATGTTGTCACAAGATAGGGCTATCCAATGGTGTATCATATGTACAGAATTGTACCCACTTTCAGTCTGTAAAAATGAAAAAGTGCATTTTGATTGCAAAAGTGATCTGATACAAAGTTATCAAGGGCTGATAACAAGGCCAGTGTGATGCCATCAGCTGTATTCATTGTCTTGTTATTGACACTGTTACTTTCTGTATTCTGCCATCAAATTCCCACACTTTGGGGGACAAAAAGGTCACATCTGAAAAGGCATCAATGTGCTGGAGCACACTGGAACAATTCTTCTTCATTCTTCAGGAATTGTAACTACGAACTTCACTAGACGTTTGGGGAGTGAGCTGTCTTTTTTCTTGCCATTGCCTGTCCCAATCAGGAACTCCCCCAATTGTCTGGGTACGAGACTAGGTGAATTTGGTCAGTGGAGGGTACCGCTCAGTTGCACGTGCCGTAATCAGGTCGCGCGTCGAGGCCAAATGTCACAGATTTTCAATGTTTCTACAAGACTTGCCTTACCAGACAACGGTATTATTGGGAATATTTAAGCGCTTGTCAAGCGCTTATCCAGCGCTAATCCGGTGTCTATTTAAGCACTTATCTGGCGCTTATCTGGCGCTTATCAGGCGCCTATTCCGGCGCTTATTCTCAGTGCCTATCAATTGATGCGCTGATGCGCCTCCTGTCTCTGATGCACTGATGCACTCCTTTCCTTATCTGTGTATCACATGATAGAATTCTCTGGAACCTTGTGGAACATGCTGGAACTATGATGTCATAGTATAGAACATTCCATTAGATGATGTCATAGTTCTTAGAACCTTCTGGAAAAGTCTAGCCTTGGAGCTGGGTCATGGGGTCAGGTCATGGGGACAATTGCTATTGGTTGATTATTGAAGTGGCACCACTAGGGCATAGGGCATGCTTAGTAAGGTAGATTACTTTGCTTACTCATGTAGGTATTAGGGGTCTTAGGGTAGTACCTGGGGTCTTCCCCTTCATGTATATATAGAGGCACTCCTGAGGGCATATTCCCTCAGTCTTATCCACTCTGTTGATCAAGGACTACTTTGTACTCCCCAGTACTCACTCTCACCACCACTCTACTCTCTATCTCATTATCTCCCCCTTCAGTTTAACAACTACCTGGTGAGTGTAACCTTAACTGTTACAACTGTGACCTACAGTGACATGGAGCAGAACTCATTGTAGCTCACCATCCCTTCAATATTTATTTGTTCAGCATTTCTGTAGGTAGATGGAATGTAAAGCATTTGTTTTATGCAAAGTTTGAGTGAGTAGCATAGAAACTCATTGAAGTGTTATTACTTTACACTATCAACCGAAGGCACCCATGCTACTGAACGCGTGACACAGCCAGTTGCGTCGTGTCGGGATCTAGCACCCATTATGTGCGTTGGGCAAGTTACTGTTTCCCTCTTGTTACTCTCCTGTCCCTCACGTCCCATACTCTTATTACTAGTCTATGGCAATATTACACAAATGTTTATGACCCTTCATCAATCCTGAGTCATTACCATGCCCTCCCAGCTGTGCCAGCCGGCTAAAAATAATCACAAGTCTTCAACCTCAAAGCAAGCTGGCCCTGCTCTTCCCTCCAATGCTAATACTACCTCAATACATCGTCCTGCTCTTGAAATCAACAAAGCCAGCATACAGCTACCCAAAGGCTGCCCAAAATCTGCGCTGCACTTTGAATCTTACCGCATCCTTGAGAAAGCTCGGTATGCAGCAAGCCAAGACCCGGAGCAAAGGTATTCATCCTTTGTTACTCGTATGCGGATGGAGAAGGAGATTGCTCGTGTTGCCAATGGGATTGCACCGCGTCTTTTTCAACAGGACAGCAGCACGATCTATACCTCCGGCCGGAAAAGTGCGAGTTTGAGAAATCTGAGATTGGGTACCTCGGGTTGATCATCCGCGCCGGCGAAGTAGCTATGGACCCTGTCAAAATCCAAGCAGTTTCTACGTGGCCCACACCCAAGAACCTCAAAGAAGTTAGAGGGTTCATCGGGTTTGCCAACTTCTACCGCCGCTTCATTCAGGACTTCTCAAAGCACACACGGCCTTCACACAACCTGACTAAGAAGGACGTACCATTTGTCTGGGGTCCAGCACAACAGACTGCCTTCACATTGCTAAAGAAGGCCTTTACCACTAAGCCTATTTTAGCAGTCTGGGACCCTGAACTCCATACACGTCTAGAAGTCGATGCTTCAGGCTATGCAACTGGTGAAATCATCTCCCAGAAATAAAAGGAAGATGGATTCTACCACCCTATTTCCTACCGGTCCGCGTCTATGACTGAAGCCGAGCGTAACTACAAAATCTTTGATCGGAAGATGTTAGCCATCACTGAGGCTCTCAAAGATTGGCACCACTACCTTGAGGGGCTCAAGGAACCGTTTGAGATCTGGACAGATCACACAAACCTGCAGTACTGGAAGACTGCGCAACACCTCACTCGACGTCAAGCACGTTGGTCATTACTTGTGGCTGACTTTGATTTCGTGTTGGTACACAAGCCTGGCAGTACCAAGATACATGCTGATCTTCTTTCCCATCTTTACTCCCACACTGTCACGGACAAAGAAGACAACAAGGATCAGGAGGTACTGAAACCGGAACACTTCCGTATGCTCGCTACCAGTGCCCTCGCCACTGCTTCTCCGCTTGAATCAAAGATCCGGGAATGCACGGAGCAAGAAGCAGAAGTTGCACAAGCTCTTGCTACACTCTGAAAGAAGGGTCCTCACAAACTTGTTGGCGGTTTACTCGAATGGGAAGAGAGTGACGGGCCCCTCTATTACAAGGGGAAACTCTACATCCCTAACAACAAAGAGCTCCGTCACAAAGTTGTCAAGTCTTGCCATGACACACCCGCGGCTGGTCATCCGGGCAAACACGGCACCATATGTCATGGATGGCCTGACTAGCCCTTAATTTTCGCAATTTACCTCCTGTTTTTATCTGTAAAACTCCAGGCTACAACCCAGTTTCAATTCTCTCTGCACAAAACACCTTTGCACGTCTATTAAGCGCCCGTATCACATGGCTTAGATGCTCCACACGGTCACATTACTTGCTACTACATCACACTGGCATGTGACTTAGCTGATGTAAGACCACATGGCTACCACCACATGGCTCAGCCCATAGCTAGGGTTTGTTGTCATAGATAACGTCCACATGGACTCCTTTTGTTCTTTCCTTATTGTTCTCTTTATGGAAGGATGTTCTCACAGGTGTGGGAATGGAATACAATAGTTGATCTCCTTTTAGATAAATTCTCTCACGAGTAGAGTTCTTGGCAAGGTCTAGACAATAGCTATTGTTCTCCTTTAGGTAGTTCTTTTGTTCTTTGTTCACATGGCTTCTTGCAAAGCCTGCCCTTAACCTGGTCTGTGCGCAGGTCCCTGAAGTCTGTATAAGCAGCTGCATGTACACTTCTAGCCCCCATCTTGACCTCTTGGTCTTTACTGGGCTAGGTAAGCAAACCCCCTCTTGTACTACATAGCGGGTAGTATCAATTCTAACTTGGTCCTTACTGGGCTAGATAACTTGAACAAAGTCTGATAGCTGGTGAGAGCATTGTGCTTCACGCCTGCCACCACCTCATTGTTGATATCCACTTTGTGTCCCTGTTTGTCACGTCGAGCCCCGTCTCCGTGTCATTAGGTCGAGATTGTTGTGTAAACCCTGGGTCCCCCACTCCCACCGTTTTAAAAAGTTTATTCCTGTTTGACGAGTACGTCTCCGGTCTCATCATACCGTTGAGCTACACTTACGTCGTCCGTTTCTACCCCCTGCGCATTGTTTAGTGCCTAAAGACACGCACCTCCGTTTCTCTAAGACCCTCCCTACCACTGAGCCTCAGCTCAAGAGGTGTCTTCCACCATCTTTCCTTGACGCTCTTGCTGCCAACCGTAAGAGTGGTCAACCTTATCGCTGGTCTGACAAGGACCTGGTCACCGTCTCAAAGTACGTGTCCAAAAAGCCCCCTGTCAAAGGCATCACCATCACCGTCCCCTCTTACGAGGAAAATCAACAACTTCGCGCTTCTGCCCGAGCCTACGGAGAACGCGTAGCAGAAGAACGTGCTTGCACACTAGCCGAGCAACAAACCCACAAGCCAACTCTCGCTGAGAGGCTTGCCAAACTTCCCCCGCCCACTCCTTCTTCCGCTGCACCCAAACCGGTGGTGATCGACTTTAAAAAGTTATCACCGGTTGACCTCATCGGCATCTTTAGGCCGAAGCTTACCGCAGTCCGCACCCGCCTACAAGCTCTCACAGAGCTTCAGGAACTCCTCAACCGTGCAGACCCCGATCACCGTTGTGCATTACTCCATCTCGTCAACAAAGTTTATTGCTTCCTCAACCAACTTGACGAGGTTGCACCTGTCACAGCAGATCGCAAGTGGCAACTCCTGGACTGGGGTTGCAAAGCAATAGGGAAGGTTTTGTTTAAGTTCCGTGATCCCAATGCAATGGAGATTGATGCATCCCGTTTCTTTGCCTTGTTTGACTTGCTCTTTGCGAGTCTGGGCAAACAGGAGAACTTCCAGAAATGGAAGAAGGAGATGAGCAAGCGCTCCTCGGTTTGTGGATCTGAAAGTCACAAGAAGAGGGACTCGAAGCACCCAGACAACCCAGTCTGCAACCACTGCGGTGGTACCGGTCACCGGGGGGGCTGTTTGCCTGAAACGACTTCAAGGCGTCCCTAAGGGACAAAAAGTCGCTGCTACCTCGTCGACCTCGTCGACCACTACCCCGGCAAAGCAAGATGCATCCAATGACAAGGATGCTAAGATTGCGGCGCTCAAGGACATGTTGGACATCCAAAAGAAGCAGATGGATGAAATGGCTGCTAAGATCAACGCGGTTTTTTGAAAAGGACTCGTGACATAGCCGCAGCTGCGAGTCCCCCCGATATCCCGTCCTTGTTTTCCTCGTCTTCTACCTCGTCATCTCTGTGTACTATAGCAACTCCGTGCCCGTCGTCTACTGTCTCTGCATGTACTATACTGTCTCTAGACCAGTTATTGTCTCATTTCCGAATACATGTACTAGTAAAAGGTCTGAATAGAAGCATTCGCGTTCCTGCCATGATCGATTCAGGGGCTACAGCTTTATTCATCAGTCATCAGTTCGTCAAAAAGCATAAGATTATCCAGCACCCGCTCGAAAGGGTTATCTCATTGCATAATATCACAGAACTAAGAATAAAGCTGGCGGATTAACGCACTTCGTTCACCTTACACTTACTGTTGGAGACCACACAGAAAAGGCAGAGTTTCTTGTCACGGACTTGGGTCCAGAAGACATCATACTTGGGCTACCCTGGCTCAAGCGCGTAAACCATACAGTCAACTGGGAAAAAGGAGAAATGACAATTCCGGGCGGCTCGGAAGAATCTCCTGACAAACCTTTCCAGAAGATTGACGGTAATCGCAAAGAATGTAGACAGTGGGTCAAAGCCGGTATTATCCAAGACACCACTGACAAAGTCTGGTGTATGGCCGGCTTCACCTACTCTACCAAACTAGCTGCTGAAGCAAACGAAGCTAAAGCCAGCGCTCCTTCGAAGACATTGTTCCATCAGAGTATCACAGACATGCTAAAGTCTTCTCTGAGGAAGAGTCTAATCGGCTACCCCAGCATCAGCCCTGGGACCATTCAATTGATCTCAAACCAGACGCTCCTGAGACCATCAAATCGAAAGTTTATCCTATGCCCCTGAACGAACAAGCCGAGCTTGACAAGTTCATTCAGGAGAACCTATCAAAAGGTTACATTACACCTTCCAAGTCTCCAATGGCTTCTCCAGTCTTCTTCATCAAAAAGAAGGATAACAAACTCCGTCTTATTCAGGACTATCGTAAACTCAACGACATCACTGTAAAGAATCGTTACCCACTACCGCTTGCTACTGACATTATAAACAAGCTCAAGGGTGCAAAGATCTTCACTAAGTTCGATGTTTGTTGGGGATATCATAATGTTTGCTTCAAGGAAGGAGACGAGTACAAAGCGGCTTTCGTTACCAATCGAGGACTTTTCGAACCCAAAGTCATGTTCTTCGGTCTCACGAACTCACCCACTACCTTCCAAGCTCTGATGGACAACATCTTTGCTGACCTCGTAGCCGAGGGCAAGGTGGCTGTCTATCTAGATGACATCTTGATCTGGAGCAACAACCTGACAGAGCATCGCAAGGTTGTGCATGAAGTCCTCGAGCAACTTCAACAGCACAATCTCTACCTCCGGCCGGAAAAGTGCGAGTTTGAGAAATCTGAGATTGGGTACCTCGGGTTGATCATCCGCGCCGGCGAAGTAGCTATGGACCCTGTCAAAATCCAAGCAGTTTCTACGTGGCCCACACCCAAGAACCTCAAAGAAGTTAGAGGGTTCATCGGGTTTGCCAACTTCTACCGCCGCTTCATTCAGGACTTCTCAAAGCACACACGGCCTTCACACAACCTGACTAAGAAGGACGTACCATTTGTCTGGGGTCCAGCACAACAGACTGCCTTCACATTGCTAAAGAAGGCCTTTACCACTAAGCCTATTTTAGCAGTCTGGGACCCTGAACTCCATACACGTCTAGAAGTCGATGCTTCAGGCTATGCAACTGGTGAAATCATCTCCCAGAAATAAAAGGAAGATGGATTCTACCACCCTATTGCCTACCGGTCCGCGTCTATGACTGAAGCCGAGCGTAACTACAAAATCTTTGATCGGGAGATGTTAGCCATCACCGAGGCTCTCAAAGATTGGCACCACTACCTTGAGGGGCTCAAGGAACCGTTTGAGATCTGGACAGATCACGCAAACTTGCAGTACTGGAAGACTGCGCAACACCTCACTCGACGTCAAGCACATTGGTCATTACTCTTGGCTGACTTCGACTTCGTGTTGGTACACAAGCCCGGTAGTACCATGATACACGCTGATCCTCTCTCTCGTCTTCACTCTCACGCTGTCATGGACGAAGAAGACAACAAGGATCAGGTGGTACTGAAAATGGAACACTTCCGTATGCTCGCTACCAGTGCCCTCGCCACTGCTTCTCCGCTTGAATCAAAGATCCGGGAATGCACGGAGCAAGAAGCAGAAGTTGCACAAGCTCTTGCTACACTCTGAGAGAAGGGTCCTCGCAAACTGGTTGGCGGTTTACTTGAATGGGAAGAGAGTGACGGGCCCCTCTATTGCAAGGGGAAACTCTACATCCCTAACAACAAAGAGCTCCGTCACAAAGTTGTCAAATCTTGCCAAGACACACCAACGGCTGGTCATCCGGGCAAACACGGCACTATAGAGCTAGTCTCACAACACTATTGGTGGCCAAAAATGAATGCCTTTGTCGAGACTTACGTACTAGGTTTTGATCGCTGCCAACGCTACAAGTCAGCTCCACACCCTAAAGCAGTACTACAGCCTCAGGAAACTCTGGCCAGACCTTGGAAACACATCGGAGTGGATCTCATTACTCAGCTGCCACCCTCTAAGGGATTTGATTTGATTGCGGTCTACGTCGAGCATTATTCCAATCAAACGCACATCATCCCTACAACCACTAAGGTTAACACTGAGAGGATTGCTGATCTACATTACAAAGACGTATTCCGACTTCACGGCATTCCCAAGAAGGTGTTCTTTGACCGAGGACCCCAGTTTGCAGCACGCTTCATGCGTGCGCTCTATCACCGCTTAGGCATAGAGACTGGTTTTACAACCGCCTATCATCCGCAAAGAAATGGCAAAGTCGAATGCAAAAACCAGGATATCGAACAATACTTGCGTCTATTCTGTCAGCAACAACAAGACGACTGGGTTGATCATCTGCCAGCGGCTGAGTTTGCACTCAACTTGCGAGTACATGTGGGTAACTCCCAAACGCCGTTTGAAGTCATCTACGGATATTGCCCCGACTTCACCATACCAGTCAGCAAGCGAAGCAATATTCCTTCACTCGATGAGTGCCTTGATAATATGGCTTGAGTACGAAAGGAGACCGAAGCAGCTCTTTGTCTAAGCAAAGAAAAGATGAAGCAACTCTATGAGTCTGAGAAGCGCTCTCCACGCGTCTTCCAAGTAGGGGACATGGTCTGGCTAAATGCTAAGAATGTCCAGATTCACCAGGCTACCCCTAAACTCGGTCCTCAACAACTCGGCCCTTACAAGGTCATCGAACGCATTGGCGATCTCAATTACAAACTCAATCTACCCAGCTATCTCCGAATCTACCCCGTCTTCTACATCAACCGTCTAAGTCCCTGGCACGACAACGGCAAAGACGTACCTCCACCTCCTGATCCTATTGTCATAGAAGGAGAAGAACAGTACATCGTCGAAAAGGTGCTAGACAGCAGGCTACACGGACGTTGGAAGAAATTGCAATTCCTTGTCAAATTGGAAGGGTATTCAGACGG